>JAJQOW010000314.1:0-95000 GCA_037975125.1 Latrodectus hesperus
AGGAAAAGTTTTACATACCTTTTCTTAACCAAATTTTTTAAAAAAGAGGAAAATTAATTAAATATAAACAATAAATAACTACAACATACGCTGAGCTAACTTAATTTATTCATAAATATTAAATATAAAAATTTTGAGCCGAAAAAATCAATATATTAAATTTTGTTATCCAGAATATAATAAATATATCTACTTCATCTGTAATAATCTGTTGAACACATCTGAAGCCATTGCATATGCTGTACCTGCTATTAAATAAGCTTGCTGTATCAATCAATTTGTAAGTCGCATTTCTTGAAATGAATTAAATTGTGCATTTCTTCCCAATGCTGATCCTTTTTTATTATAGTGCAATTTTATTGTTTTGAAAATGTTTTATATTAAGTTCTGTAAATAATGGGTATTTTTATATATTATTTTTGAAACTTGAATCAGTGTTTTATCTAGCTTATAAATGAGATGTCCTGCCACTTAGAATAATGCTATTGTAGGTTATAAAAATGGAGAATAAATTTAAAAAAATGATTGAAATTAAACTTTTCAGCTTCCAAGATTGCACCCATTTTCTTTTGTGGAACTGAAAAATCAGCAGAATTTAAGGCAGTTTTTACTTCGCTCTTTTCCTTGTGTTGAAGTTGATGTCTTGTGGAAGCTGCGCATCTCGCCCAAAGTAGGGGAGAGTGGGTGGTGCGGGTGGTGTTGCAGCGTGCGCAGTCTTCAGTTGTGCCTTCTTGCAGCACGGGAGCCAGGCGTGGAAGAATGTGTGGTCCGCACAAAGTGGGCGGACGTGGGTGCTTCAGGTGGTAGCAAGCTCACACACCTTCACAGAAGTCAAACTGCAGTCCGCTTACTAACAAAAGCAAGGATGCAATCTTGGAAGCCGATAAGTTCTTAAAAGCTGATTAAAGTTAAGAAAAAAAACTAGTTATTAATTTTACATTTTGTGATTAATTTATAAATAGCAAATATTGTGAAGCTTCCTGCTATGCAGATGGCTGCTGTTTTGAAAAATCTGGATTTTATAAAGTGGGATTTTGAATCGGAAGTACTATTTTCTAATTCTGCTGTAATGCTTTTATTGTCCAAGGGAAAATTTTGTAGGAATTTGTCTTCTGTAAAAATAAAAGAACAACACATTAATGTTTTAGAAAGCTACTTAAAAATTTACATAGTACGTAATTCTCCGAAAAAACATTTTCTAAAGCAAACAAAAACTTAAATTAAAAATTAACAGTTCCACAAATTGAAATAATTACGGAAGCAACTTAACAAATAGTTAATATTTAATTATTTTACAATTAAAAATAAAATAGAAAATAATATCCCTTCGTTTTCGAAATCAATTGTACAATAAAAAGGGACAACTTATTTGTTAAAAATATTCTGCTTTTTTCTATCCAATATATTCATTATCTATCATTGATTTATAATAAAAATATATTACTGAATAATTTCTAGGTAAATTTATAGTAATACCAATATCCCAGATAATTATTCTGAAATTAATAAAGCAATTATTTAAAACTTGGATATATTGGTGCTACGTATTGAATTATTTTTCACTTTTTTAAGCACAAAATTTGGCATTCTGGATAATAAGACACCAGTGCCCTTTTTTGTAATAACAATTTATGCTACACATTTTCAAACTTATAATCGGGATTCTATGTAGATGCATATCATTTATAATTGTAAATAAAAATATATTTGAAAATGTTATTATACTATCTCCCACAATCACCCTTCGTTCCTTTTCAAGTTGCTTTTACTTTATAGTTATAAAAAAAGAAGTGATAAAGAATAAAATTGTAGTAGACTATTAGAGAAAAATAATTAATAATAACTAATAATAAATTATTAGTCTATATTAATATGAAATTATTATTAAAAATATACTATATTTCTGATATAAACCTAATTACTGTAAATACAAAAATGTATTTTTCTCACCTGTTGTTGAAAATTGTACTGAGCTAAATTTGGTTTCTGTTTCATTTTTGAGGATTTCTTCTTCTTGGTTAATTTCAAGTATGTCTTCATCTTCTTCTGAAATCGTGTACAAAACTCGGGCTATTTTTTGAGGTTGTTCTGTAGGAAGATTGTCAGAATTTTGGACGTAATTGGGTTTTTTTAATTGTTTTTTGGCCGAATTTCTATTTTTCGAGGATTTTATTGCTGGAACAAGTTTCTTCTTATTATACTTTTTTGTTTTTATGATGGTTGCCATTATTGTCAATATTCACCTAGCTATTGTATGAGTTAGCGTTGCAATTGGGAAAGAAAATGCACTTGTGTTTGTAAAGTTTATTTTCTATTGTATAAATTTCGTCAAAGCGTTTTAAACTTTAAAGTCGGAGGTTTTACTTGCAATTGAAATAAAATATATGTTGTAATGAAAGAATATTTTCATTGTTGTAAGCAACAATGTGTCTTTGAGACCTATATTAATAAGCAGTTTATTTATATTTAAAACAATGATACACATAACACATTGTTCAGATTATGATCCTTTGTCGGTTACTGGTAAATGGTCCATGATTACATATTGTTCAATATTTTAATTCAAACAATTAATAGAAATTTATAAATTAAAAATTGCAAATTTTCATTTTAATAATTTCAGAAATATTTGTATGAAAACATATGAAAAATGAATTTATGTTAGCATTACCATACATTAATTTTCGAATGTACTTAAGTTGTTTATAATTAAAACTATTTTGCAACTGTTAAAACAGAAGCAATTATTGATAAGAGTTAATTTTATTTATTCTCGGATATCAGTTACATAATTAAAACATTTACTAAAAATGAAAGGTTTTAGTGAATGTGTTTTTAATTATTTCTTATTATATTTTAAACTCTTTAATCTTTTAAATAATTAATTCTCATCTATTAGTATTTTCAATAGCACATCTATCTCTCAAATTGGTAACACAATTGTGGAAGTGAAGTTTCATTATACAGGTCTGAGAATATTCAAAGCAGTGTGTCTGTGTAGACTGCGATCAAAATATTGCTCTTCAAACAGTCAATCCCATTTTAGATGAATTGAGTTGAACATTTTTTTGAAAACATTAAAATAATATTTGATCTTGTCATTTAAAATATAAAAATCAAAATGACTAAAATTATAAAATTTTAGCCAGAAAAATTTATATAAACCATTAAAGATTTGTGCAACTTTTCAATCGTATAAATTTGCTTTTTAGATAAAAATAGCAAACTGAAACATATAAATTAGCTATGAAAAATTGTTAATTATTTCTCTTGATAAAATTGGATATACATATAAAAATTCAAATGCGAATATACACAAATATGTAATGCAACAGCCTTTGCTTGATATTTTTAGTAAGCTAAGTGTCGATACACGTGCAGTAATGAATTAATTCCATCAAGACATGGCAACAGCACCAAACTGAATGTAGAAATTAATTAATTACTTTTGGCTAATTTATTTGGCTACTGAAAAAATCACAAACTTTTACCGTTTTTTTTTTTTTTTTTTTTTTGCAAGCTGTGACCATAATTTTCATTTTAACGGGGTTATCAGGTAATAAGATAAAAGACAGTTCCATACTTATTTATTACTTATTGATCTTTAATATGCAAATTCAGTTATTGAATAAATTTATTCAAAAAAACATTTTTTGTAGTTTAATTTGAAAATTTACTGACTTCTTTTCATAATTTAGTATAAAGAATCAATATAAAATTATTTTATTCTGATCCACTTTAGATTTATTTATATCATTTTCCTTATATTTCATAAATAAATTACAGCTCAAAGTGTACTCATTAACGCGTTATAATTAATTACTGAAAATAAAGAGAGGATAAATTTCCTCACCAGATTATATCTCCCAAACAAGGGAAATCCTAATGTGAAATAACATAAAACTGTTATAATAAAATATTATTATTGATATAATGATATAGATTTCAAAAAGTATTGTGATGATCTTTTTATATTTCAAAGCAAATGTGAAATCCAAACAATGTATTTAATAACTTTAAAACCTAAAAAATCTAGAAACAATCTTAAAATTAAAATGATTATAAAGAAAACAAAATACTGACCATGCACGTTTTTCTAATTGCTTTTAAAAACTATTTTTCATTATTCATTTCTCAAATATTATTTTAAAATATTCATAAATATGAATTAATATTTCCTCGAATGCTACAATATTCAAATTCAACCAGTTATTTTTCTATTTAATAATTGGATATTTTTTAAACCTCAAAATTTTCTTGCTTCGAGAAATTATCACAGTCGATATAAGATATTTGCATTTAAAATACACAAATCAAACTTTTAATCTTCAGTTGGAGAATGGGCCCGTAATATCCAGGACGCCAATTCTGAGTTTTGTGATTTTTTGGCGGATTGTTTTATGTATCAGGCAATCTGGTTTTTATTACCTCATAGATATGGAGACCTATAAGAATTATGTCAAAAACTTCATTTTGGCAACCCTAGTAATTACGTCATCTTGACAACATATTTTCATCACCAAAAAAATTTAGAATTTGGAATTCTGGATTGTACGGCATATTTGCCAGAGAATGTTTCTTTATATTTACTGTTGGAAGCAGGAATTATGATGCGGTGAAGCTCATACTAATTTACAAGACACTAAATTTTATTATCTAGCCTGCTTCTACGACGGGCTTTTGCATAGCAAATTCTGTAGCTATCATAAAATTCCTTCATTATATGTGAATATTTTTTATTGGTTGAATTTTTCTGTTAATGTTTTTCTTAAAACTGAATATCTGTCTAAGGATAATAATATCACTTTATTCATTTGATATCATACAGATGATTATTTGAATTTTATCTCTAGATTCTCTTTATCTTGTACCTTAAATATAAAGAGTTTACAAAATTTTATGTTTATTTCTTGAGACAATTAGTTTAACAGTATTCAAGTCACCCATAATTTACAGACATAACATACACATAATTACTTATATGACAATTATTTTCAAACTAAATAAAGAATATAGTTAAATAAAATGAACCTGTTGCATTTGATGACATAAAATAGATCTTTTGGAAATGTGAAATTACATTTTGATTTTAAACTATATATGACAAATATTTATTTAGATCAATAAGACTATAGCATGTTGTTTAATTTAAATTTATTCTTTCGTTAATACAAAATAATTTGTTTTCTTTTCCTGGTCATTATAACAATTAATTGGAAATGCTTTTGTAAAGTTTACCGACATCCATAACTAACGGTCTTCAGTAAGGATTCTTAACGAATTAAAAGCTTTATTTAAGTGAAAGTCATTAAATGCAAAGGAAAATAAACAGAAAGTCAAAAATTCTAGATATTATTATTATATTACGTATTCTGGACTTATAATCATAAATTGCTTTGTTTAAAGTCGAATTCAATTTGTAAAAGTTGCGATTCAAACATATTTCATATTATATTATATCAACTTTACCATGATTATTTATATATATTCCTAGAAAATACTAGAATAGCAAGTTTCTCTTACAAGAAATTTTACCAAAGTTTTGTAAAATGTAAATTCCCACCACAAAATTATCAAAGCCAAATTTAAAAAAAATGGGTAATGTATTTGTATACTGTTAATTTCAAAGTAAACGAAAATTCATATTCACAGATTTACAGAGACATTTAGGATATAATAACGCTTAAAAAATTAAAAAGTTGCACGAATGGTTGAAAATATTTGTAGAATTTTTCCTTATAAATAACATAAGCAAGAGAAACCTAATATATTTCTTTTAAAATAAGTAAACAAATTAAATAGTATTAAATTTGCAAAAAAAAAGATTTTTAAGACATTAATTATAAGCATAACTTAAGAAATGAACATATTAAAATATATTTTTACATAAATTATTTGAATGTCAAAAAAACTTTAATTGTCAAAAAGCTAAATGAAACAAATTCTCAAATAAAATACAATATTTAATATAATGTTCCGAGGAAATGAAAAGAGTTTAGAATTCAATACTTTTGGACTTTAACCATCAAAACATTAAAACAATTTGAAAAATACAATTAAATCACAAGAAAAATAGTTAACAGAAACTCTGTTTGGTCCACTGCACTTGCAGTCACCAGAAGCTTATGAAACAGGAACTAACATTACATAAATGTATGTGACGTACTATTCGGCAAAACAGCAAGGAATGTGCTTTCTCAGATAATAGACCTTGATCAGAATTTTAAAATAAATAACCTTAGAATATTTCGCAGCTCGTAGTCGGAAAAAGATTTCTTTACTAAACGAGTCTGGATGCAAAGAGTTAGAGGGATTAAACACAAAAGGACATGTTGTGGGCAAATATATTGTAATGAGTTTGACACAGTTATATTTTATGTGAGCATGTATTTTAGGGTTTAAAATACCGTTTCAGGACATCAGAGAACCAATAAGGCTTTAAATTGATTATATTTCAGTCACAACTGTATATTTATATTAAGCGTATTAATTAATCTTTTGAAATTCTATGAGGTTTAAAATTTAGGTGATAATTCAAAATGTAACCAACTCTTTTGTCAAAGCCTTAAATTTATTTTTTTTCATTATATATTGGTAAATAAGTTTGTATTCTAATCCTAACGAAGGAGATCCTGATATCCATTTTATTCACAATTTTTTTACAACATTGGTGTTTCTAAGTGCTTTATTTATGCTCAACAAATAAGTAACATTCTTTATTTAAACATAGTGCTTAAAGCATCATCTATCTTTAGCCACAAATTTACTAATCACCTAATTTTTGTGTTTATTTAATAAATTCCATAGTTATATAATTTACAGTAGTTTGGCAAGGAGGAAAACATATCTCTTTTTATTACTATATTTCCTAAAAGATTCTTAAATATTAATCAAATTTTGGCAAGCTACAAATTTAGCATTATTAAAAAAGATTTTGTGCTCCAACACCTGGAAAATGTTTTAAAATATAAATTTTCTTGAAAATGGAATCGTGAAAACATATACTCATTACCAAGCATGAATACGTACAGGAAGCATTTAATTATGGAATCCGTCCGTATGATTATTATAATATATATATATATATATATATATATATATATATATATATATATATATGTGGTAAACACAAGTCAATTGAAGTGAAGAAAATGTCTAAAAACGCTCGACAACTGATATTAAGTAAATGTTTGTTCCATTAATGTAAAAAGAGATTGTGATTGAGATGTTATAAAGACTGGAGTATATTTAGGGTTTCTATGAGTAATGTAAAAAGAGATTGTGACTGAGATGTTATAAAGACTAGAGTATATGAGTTAACAGAGAGTTTTATTAATATTTTGTAGCTTGCTTCTTTTCAAATGATCCGTCGTAGAAAATGAAACCAGTGTGTGAGTAATACATTCCAGGAGAAGCTTTTGTAAAGGCATTGCGGTTTCTAAATCTTACAGCAATTTTAAGGGAAATTGTTAACAACTATAAACCTGATGCAATATTAGTGTACGTTGAGTGTCCTGAAATGAAACAATTCGTATTTATTTTTATTTTTTTTACAGTCTAATGGCATATTAGCTTTAACACTTTTAAAATGTGCGTTAGTTAAAATCACAAAGGGGATTAATGTGAAATTACCGTCACACTCCTCTGCGACAGTTGGCACTAAAAAGAATCATTATGGCAGAGAAAAATAGGGATATGTATAAGAATAATTATGAGGAATTTGAAAGTACTGTCAAATTAGTTAAATCCGAAATTAAAGATCATGGAGAACTTGAAATTAAACTTTTAGAAGGTGAAGAGAATGCATTAAATTGACGGTAGTAGAAAAGCAATTAGAGCTTAATAAAATTAAATCAGATTCTAAATCGTCGGAAAAAATTAAAGACTTCTTAAGTAATGTGAGCAAATTATAATTTTTAATGAAAATTGTCTCCTCAGAATAAAGAACTGTACAGTGGCTAAAATTCGCCAGTCACGCAATTAAGTGCCCCAAACTGTCTGAATGATGCGGAATGCGTTTGCATGACGTGATTTCGTTTTATGACATAAGGTAATCGTATGACATGCGCGAAATTACTTTTTTGTGCAACCCCTGAATCGTTTAATGAGTAATTTTATTGGTTTACAATTTAAAAATTTGTTACGTTACTGTTCCAGTCATTGGACTTCAAATTTTTTCAATTTATATTGTTTGAATTTTCGGAAGATTTATTGCTTATAATTTTTAAAAATGTTCTTTTGAATTTTTCAAATCTAAATTGCTTTTAATATTTGTAAAATTATATTATTTCGAATTTTTGCTTAAATAGCCAATAAAAGATTTATACGGTCTAGTAATCATGCACCTGGTCAGTTTGATTCATACATTGCAGAATATCGCATCGAAGAAACCATGAAGGAAATACAGTAAAAGGGATGCCCTTAAAACCATTCATTCACGTGCGATGATCGCAAAAGCGGTGAAAATTATGTGAGTTCTTGTATTTTTCACTAAAATTTCATTCAGAATGCTAGTAAGAAAGTTTAGTTTTTATAAAAATGTATGTTTACATAGGTAAATACATTTTAAGTATCATTTGTTGCATGCTTCATGTTAGGGTTAGATTGTGCCGTATTGAAATTTTTGAAGGTGGGCAACACACGCACGGTTCATGAAAATTCGAGTTTGAATAAAATATGCAATTCGATTACGTAATAAACTACTTATCTTTCTTACCCGGTTGTCTCTGTAGTAGGTAGCACTACACTGAAGTAATTTTAGGTGGGCACTGCCCGGTATATTAAAATTCGATTTTTAATAAGAAAATTGTTTCCAGTTATTATAATTTTAGTACTTTTATAGAACGTAATTATAATGAAATATTAAAAATTTTGGTATTTGGAATTCGTAATAGCCTGTGATTCAAAAATTGAAGTTCGAACGCGATCGCTATTTAGTAAGCGGATATTGCGCGCAGTGATGTAATTTAGGTTGGCGAGATAGCTGTGCAGCGCTAGGCGAGAAAATTTGAAATCGCGCCAAACCTATACAGTTCCGACGTTTTTTACACCAAAAGTGTTAAAGCTCTAGCTATGCCGCTACTACAGCTATCCCAATTCCTGAATTTATTTTTAGTCTCTTGAAAGGTCATTTCAGATGAAAAAAAAAAACATTCCGAAGGAGTACGAAACTAAGATTTTGTTGAATATTTTGGGAGCAAATATTCAACAAAATTTATTAATTCATATTACAGTAGAGGATTTAGCGCAATACAAGAAAGGGAAGGTGGTGATATTAAAAGAGTTGCAAAGTTTTTCCAAGACGATTTAAATGTCTCTTGCAGATCTCAAAAGTTTCTATAAGAAACTTATATTCAATTTGCATTATACCCGTGGGATTATAACTATTATTGTCAATTCGGAGAGGCTAGTGATTTTAAAGGTCAAAGTGAGTTGGTGGTACCAAATAAATTATTCAGCTACTTGGTTAAGGAACTACAGTTTCATGTGGGAGTCAAAAGTATGTCAAAAGCATGTTGTTAAAAGTATTTTGAGAAACCATTTCGTAAATACAAATCGTGGCGCAAAATTTAATTTGCTGATAAGTTATTTTTTTCAAGATTCCAAAGCTTTTATTGATGTTTGTATGTTCATATTGCTTTTATTGGTTATGTTTTAGCAATTATTTATTAGATTCATTGTCTTAATTTTAAAAATTGCTTTATACAAAACACATATAAGATTTTACAGATACACTTTACCATCTTTAAAGATCATTAAATATTTTTTCTTGAATACATTAACCTTACCCAAAGTATGATAAATCGTCTTTTAGCTAAAAATATTGGGAAAAATAGGTTTTTGAAATGTTACAATAAAACAATATTAACCGTGAAGAATTAAATAAGATTTTGAATACAGAAATATTCAAATCCAGTTTGAAAACCTAAATTTACACGTTTTCGCATTCCTTTTTTATGATGTCTGCAAATTTTCTAAGGATAATGTATAGATCTGGAATAATTTCTGCTATGCAACTGCCGCGTAGCTTAATATATTAGTTCACGTATTTTAATAATAAGTTAAATGAAATGGCTTATATCAAATTTCATTTCTACGACTTGTAGTTTTCCTTATATAAAACGGTTTAATGACTGTCCTCTCTACAGTTACTAAGTATAACAGAAACTTTCGCAATACGTTTAAAGAGTTTTTAAATTTTATAAAGCGATTTATATCTACTAAAAAAATCCAAAACTGTATATAGCATCAGTTGGTAGTATAAAACATACATGACATTGTATAGTTTTTATTTAAGTAACCAATACTAAAGGAGTACCATTTTTAATATTTAATAACTATCAGCGAATATCCTTGTTGAAAGATAATTAAAGCATACTAATTTAAAAAAATCTGCAGACCGTCAAAAAGTTTAAAAATCAAATCCATCTCATATTTTTACTCCTAAGTTATTTCTCTCTTCCCACGGATGGGTTGAATGGGGTGCTAATTTCCGCTTCTCATCATGGCTAACGAGAAAAGTTTTTTATTTTTAAATTGCTTTATTTTTAAATTTTATTTTTAAATTTAATTTTAAATTGCTCGTATGCACATAGCCATATGAAAATCTGGACACATAAATATTTTGCATGTTATTCGTAGAATATTCATTAATGCTAACATTTATCAGAGTAATTCATTCGTTTGTAAAATATATGCATATAATTTTACTCTCTAAGTTAAAATAGGTACAAACAACTTATGATTACATTACATTGCCCCAGTCCGACATAGTCCAAATGACATGTTCCCCGGCACCACTTTAATCTTGTCCCCCTTTATTTGACAGATAGACAAACACAAACTCGAGGTATCCGGGCGTACAATCCACTCAAACGTAATCTTCCGCGTACAGTAGCTGCAGATATCACATTACCAATGGACCTTGTAATCATAGGTGTCACACGTGTGGAAGTCGCTCTGCGATTCCGCTTGGCTTAAATCGCAGTACCTAGATCTTTCGCGGGGTTTGAAACCCTTAGGCGACCGGCCACGGGCCTTCGAAGAATTGTCTGTGTGGTATGGAAATGTTTCCATAAACGTTAAATTAGAGAATATTGAAAGTCGAAGAAAAGAGCAACACCTGAGATCGACTGTCTTGCTTCAATGTGCCCCACAGCACGCCAGCGCTCACATCTTCCACTCGTCTTCTGGAATTCATGGAAACACGTACGTCTTGAAAACAAACTGTACGAAAGTTTTAAGCACCTTCTATCAGCACTTACAATCCTATTCTTTAACACTTCATAAAACTGGTATCTTATAAGCCTGCCTTTTTTGAATATTTCTTGACATGAAAGCGCGATTGGCTGTTACCATAATGTTTGCATACTTCCATCCACCTCTGCAGCGATTTGCATCCTCTTCAATTCTAATTGGCTTCCGGAAATTAGCGTTTTCCTCTCCGTGCTTAACTTTTGGAAATGAATGTAGTATGACGATGTTTCTTATGAGACCGATGATATGCCTTATCACCGACGAGGGTCTCTGGCAGTATCATTTTAAAGGAAAAAAGCAAAAGAAATATATTTAGATCTTACTAATAAGGTATAAATAAATATAAAAATATTATAGGGCAATATTGAAAGATCAATTTTGATAACGTATTGTGTAACTTACCATCACATTGTATGTAGTTGTATACTCTTAAAAACTTTTTAAAGGAAGCTTCAATCGCGCAAATGTTCTTTCACCAGCAAACGCTAGGTGAGAGACTTCTTTATTTCTAGGCCGAGACTAAGAAAAAAACTTCCAATACTTGGCCAAAGAGAAGAGTTTATATAGAGAACATTACAACCAGGACATATTTTAATCATTAATGAACACGATGGAACTTAGGTCATGCCAGGATTCAAATCCACCAGTTTCGAACAATCATAGCGACACCTTACCGACCAGAACACCGCGACCCTTAGTCTTTTGGTGTGACAGTGCTCATCGAAGCATAATGTCATGGTTTTAATGTCAACCAATGTAGAACAATGTGTTACGGATATTGCACTTCCAACTTATGTATACATATTCTTAGTAGTGAATGCTTTTGGCACAAAGTAGTGGACAGCGTTTAAGATCTTTGCAAGGCATTTTAATGTCCCCATTATTTTGTCGTCTGCAAGAACTTGTCTCATGGGAGGAAAACTAAAAACTTCCACCCACGCACCCCGACAGACGTAAATATTGAGAGCTGAAGCACAAATCTATCCTTTTTTTGTTCATATGTGGCTGGATCGAAATCAAGATTGTATGTTACGAAGAACAGTGTCGTAATATTGGGCATCGGGTCAGCTGCTCTAGAAAGTTTTCCGGGTTTCATCTCATGATATATTTGAATACTTCCTACTATCAACGAAAAATCTTCCAGGAAAACAATTTATACCTTGATTATTAGAGTGTTTCATAATGGTCTTCGGTCGTTACGCGATAACTAGATATTAATAATCCCAGTTGATTGGCCGAGCTGGCAGCCGCGTGGTTAGTGCTCTTCGCTTCGGTTCAACTGCTCGTGGGCTCGAATCCCACCTTGGGCATGGATGTTTGTAGTAGCACGAAATCCACTTTAATCAGTAGGTACCGGTCTAATTAGCCCTCGTGTGCACAAAAATTACCGTAGAGCGACAAACGAAACAAACCCAGTTGTCTGTAAAATCTCATAAATATAGCAACTGGAAATTCAAACATGTTATCACGCAGTGGACAGCCGAACGACCGAAGAACGCTGTGAAATATATATATATATATATATATATATATATATATATATATATATATATATATATATATATATATATATATATATATATATATATATATATATATATATATATATATATATATATATATGTATATACCACTATTTATAGATATATATAACAGTGATGAGAATAGATTTTCCTATCTACGTAAGAAAAATAAATCTATTTTTGAGATTTCTTTTCATGGCAGCATATGATGCATAAATTAAGGTTTTATAATTTTAAAGCCTTTTTAGTTAATAACTCTTTATTGACTTGCGACACAACAAAAATGTGTTGATTTAAAATAATAATATGCTAAAATCTTACACTTTATATAGAAAAAAATATTTTTCCAGCATTTGAGTATATTCTATACGTTAAATTGCAACTTTATTTCACTATATACCCCAGAATAAAAATAAATGCAAACGTATTTAAAAGTGAAAAATATCATAAAATGAAAAATTTTTGTATATAAACGTGCAAAAGTAAAGGAAATGTACACAATGTTGCAAATATGTTCTGTTATTTGGTAATAAAATCTTACAGGAGCGCTACAACTAAGCTTTGAGCATCGGAATCCTTTTTTCGAAAAATTCCATTTCCAAATATCTCTGTAAACATTATCAGCATTTCAAAAAACTGAAACGTAATCACATTTATAGCTTAGTAACGTGCATACATTTTTCTGGTATCGGTTAGAAATATTTTCCTATCTGTTGAAAACTATTCGAAAGTTTAATGTCAGAATTTAAATAATTCATAAAGCTCTCTATGCGCAAGAATGTGTTTGTATACTTTATATAAAAAAAAGTTCACGAATTTGCATTTCTTTGTATCATAATAATATAGGTTATTTTTGTTTTAAGTTGCATACAGAAATATCTAGAAATTCCGAGAAAGAATTTAGTAAGGTAATTTTTAACACATTTTCCCATTTTTTTATTTTATTGGAAAAATTGCATAAAAGTACATTATTGAGTGTGTGAGTAGCTAATATGGAAATCAGAATGAATCTCTAATTATATAATATTATATAATGAACAAGTTATACTTATCTTATTTCATGTAATTATTTGTACATAACTCTATTTTGTAAACATTCTAACTTTGAAAAAAATTTTGACAATTTTATTCCTAAATATTAAATCCGTTATTATCAATATATAATAATAATTTTGGAAAAATAATTTTACAAGACAATTTTAATAAATGTTCCTATTTCTAATTTCACAAGGTAAATTGTTTAGTAATTATTGAATAGCTAATATAAAAACTAGAATAAGAAATTTATATTATACTTAAGCACATATAAAATATGTCATTCTATTTTTAGTGTCACTAAAACACACTTTTTTAAGAGTTACTTAAGAAAAACCTTATCCAGTAATATATATTTAATTTTTTTAGATTTTCAACTGTCTATAATAAACCTGAAGGAGGACTTATTTTCCAAAGTTCAAAGCAAAGCAATGAAGAATACATAAGATTTTTAAAAGAATTTCAGATTATAGTTATATGAGTGAAATGTAAACATGACAATAAGTAATAATTTATCACATATATTAGATGTTAAATAAAATTTTTATATTATATTTGAGGTTTGTTTTACTTGATGTTTGATTAATATTATGAAACATTTACTATTATTGAGTATAAACTTAACTTTTAATACATTTTATTATTTATATTTGGAACTAGCTTCTTTACATGAAATACTGAACACTAATTATATATTGAACACTAATTTATATATCTATATCAGGTTAATCAATTTGATAATCTGTTTAATCAGTTTGATAATTCTGAATGTTGCTGACTTCCCAGTTGATGCGGTCAGTTCCTATATGAGGCTTAACATAAATTAATGGTAAGTCAATATCTTCAGAATGAAGACATCCTTGCAAAGAAAGTCTTCTTCAGCATCCTATCGCACTCGTCTCATATTGGAAGGTTAAACTGTATATAAATCCTCTATTTACTTCTGATACCTCTCGAAAACAACAGGCTCATATAGCTCAAAAACGCTGGAATAATTTAGATCCTTCTCTTCGTCCGGATTTGCCGAGAAGAAAAGCAGTACTGATAATTACATGCATTGCTCTAATTTTAGTTTTAATAAGAATTTGATCATAATAAGCATATTATATAATAATAATCTAGCAAATATTTATATAAAAGCACAATTCCAAAAATTTTTTAATGGTTATGACAATATGTAAACTTAAAGAATAAAATTTCTAAGAAATAATAAAGGTATAAGTCATAAATGGCAATGTAATTATGAAATGAATATTTTATTTAAGAAAAGTGAACAAATATCAAAAAGTAAAATCTAATACTCTAATGAACCTATTTATTAAAGCTTCTATAAGATAAAATTGAAATATATCTTATAGAAGCTTTAATAAATAGACTTCTATAAGAAAATGATACTACTAAAAAAAGATAAATGACATGGAAACAGATTTATAGTTTAGTTTGTATAGCTCTCAATCACTTTCAGTTTATGAGGCTAATTCACCTGAGATCTTCAAAACAAAATAGGATTTCACAAACTACTGTATATTTCCCACTGACAAAAGTAGATATAAACGGTAAATTCTATTCAAATTATTGTCAATGAGTGAAAAAAAATTATTTATTGCTGCAATAAATTTTATTTTTATTTATTGCTTTTTTATTTAGTACTTGTATCATTATAACAAACCAATAGTAAAAGATTCAGTGTGTTGAATGAAAATTAAATTTTCTTAAAATTAAATCAGAATAAAAAAATAGAATTGTTTGAAAATCATGATAAGGGATTTGAAATTAATAACAAAAATATTGGTAAAAGCTTGATTTTGAAATATTTACTTAATGTTCTCATGAAATAATAACGATACATTAACATAACATATTATCTAACATGACTGGGCTTCCATTCCTTTGTCATAGCTTGAAAATATGGTTTAAAAAGAAAAATGGTTAGTTTGCAATCATAACATTTAAAAATTTCCATGATTTATAGCTAAATTGTTGTTGCATTCATCATTCAATTTTTTTACACTTTTGTTTCCTACTTAGGGAAATTCAAATAAAAATTTAAAATCTTGCATTCCTTTGTTGTTTTGTTTAATTATTTAATTTTATAAACTTAATCTTGTTCAAATCTAAAGACATGACAGTAAAAACATACATACATACATACATACATACACACACATATATATATATATATATATATATATATATATATATATATATATATATATATATATATATATATATATATATATATATATATATATATATATATATATATATATATATATATATATATATATATATATATATGCCTTTTGAAATATTATGGCAACATAAGTTAAGTACACAGTAACACAATTTATTATATATTAATATACAAGCTTACTGAATAATTAAAGCTATTTCTTTTAATGAATAAAAAATTATAATATATCATAATAAATCATTCAAACACTGTTTCAGAACATGATACATATATTAAGAGCAAGTGATTAAGCAAGTGGAAATGCAAATTGAATATTTTATACATTCCGATTTGTTATAATGCATATATTGAATGAGACTTCACACTGATCGATGCTCCATACATTTGACAGTTAATATAGAGATTACTTTTGAAAATATAAAATGAAGAAGAAATTTTAAAATTCTTAGAAATTCATCAGCTTCAATAGTAAATATTATAATAATGCTTTACAATATTTTGTAACAACATATGTACTTATGACTGACAATGATACATATGAATTTAAATTCTTCAGTGCCTGGTACTGATTGTTACTGTTTATAAAAAAAACACATTTTTTATTAATTTGATTCATGAAAACTTTTTAGATACCGTATTAATTCTTTTATATACATAAAAAATTTCACTATAAAAAATGCTAAGCATTATGCATAAGGATATTACAAAATATTTTGTAATATTATCATAATATTTCAATTTGATAAGAGAAAAGAAACTGTTTCAGGTAAAAACTTACGCTGATATTATGTTAATTTAATTATTCCATGTTCAGTTTTAAGAGTTTAAAATTTAAAACTGTACATTTCTTTGCTCTTTTTACTCTTAAATTAATCTACAATAATTGTTATATTAATCCAATATGAATAATATGTTAAGTCCTTGAGTTTTTCAATGGTATCTAAAGCATGAAATTTTAAATCTTCATCTAAGGGATTTTGATTGGTTGATAGCCTAAATATCAACTGTGCATCATTGATTTTATTTCCTGTCCTAAAGAAACAATTTTGTTTTTTAATTGATCGGCCTGGTGTTTTTCTACACAGCGTTTAACATGAGGCAAGAAAATTTCAGTTGGTCCTTGAGGCAAAAGTTGCAGCAGCTCCGGAACAGTAAGAGTTTCTGCAAGATGAGCAAGTACATCTGGAAAGGAAAACATCTATTTAGCAGCAAAAATTATAGATACTGAAATTTGTTTCACATAACAAATTTCAGTATGAATTTCGTTTTAATAAATCTATGTTAGTTTAAGAAATCCAATTTACTATTTTTCTAAGGCATGCACAAGAGTGGAAATAAAAACTTTTATGTAAAGTTAAATTGAATTTAATAATAGTTAGTTGCTGAATGGTGTATGTTTATAAGACTTTCATGAAAATAATTTCAATAACGTTTTAGTCGTAAATTTTCAGGTAGATAAGATGAAAATTCAACAGAATAAATGAAGATTTATCTATGACTGTACTATATATATAATGAAACCTATTTTCATGCGATGAATTGAGACTGCTTAACAGAAAATACATAAAAAATTCGCACTATGAACACAAATATAAAAAATACTTATCTCAACACAGTCATAGAATATTTTTTTATGAGTGAGTAAGGACAGCATAAAAAAGTTTTATGTGGAAAACAACTATAAAATTTATACAACTAGGAATTGATTTTTTTATATGAAATTAATACACAGGGCTAGTACATTCAGGATAGTAATGAGTAGGTAATGCAAAACAGAAAACCAAACTTAACGAAAATAATGAAAGTATTTTAACTAAAATATACATATATTGATAAGAAAAATTATGTAAGATGCATATGAAACTAGGAACTTGAAAGCACTGGATTTATACATCTAGTTTGTATTAAGGTAACAATATAAATAAATTGGCTGATCCAATACATGTCATGAAATAATACAAAAATTTGAAAAAACTAAATAGTTTGATTAGCCATTTAATTTGTTACTGAGAATTTGATCAATTATGTTTCAATTTGATTGACATTCTCATATACTGCCCAAAAAATTGCACAAAACAGAATTTATACTATAATTTCTAATGATTAAATAAATAAAAAAAGAATTGATCATAATGTAAGTAAAAAAAATTATAAAAAAACTTGTAAATAATTAGATGCACATTCTTGTGGTATTACATGCGAGTCTTTTAATCCTATGGGACTTTCAAAACGATTTACATTAGAGTAACTTGATTGAAGAGAAAAATAAGAGTAACTCAACATCAGAAATTTTTAATTAAATTTAAATGCTGCATTAAATGAAAAATAAGCACAGAAATATGCTTTCAGAATTATACCTTTGTAAGAAATATAAAATTATATTTTGAACTAAACATAGTGCTTGTGGCTTTATAAATTAACTGGCAATGCAAATCATTTGTTACCATTTAAACATTGGCTTTTAATAAAATAATGTTGTTTGTTTTCATTAAACTATTAGAAAATAAGTTTAACTATAAAAAAGTAAACCTTCCTTTAAAATTTTATTTTATTAACTCAAAACATTTAAAAATTTCCAAAATTAGTTTTGGAATAATCCCAATCTTAAATATTTTTTCACGCTAAGACCATTTTTTTAGAATTCTACCAAGATTTAGAGTTTATAAAATGGATTTCTAACCAGTACAAACACCCATAATCTAGATGGGATTCAAACCTAAGAAATATTAAGCTAAGAAACAGATCAATAATCACAGAAAAATCAGGAGCTGTTTATAATAATATCAAATGCATCTGAGTCAGCAAAATAAGACAAGTACTTTATTTTTAAATGTACAGTCATAAATAGAAATTTAATTACTTTGAACATTATAAAAAGTGATATTAAAAATTTAAGGAAAAGTAGAATAAGAAAAATTATGGTAATGTTGGCTTCACATTATAGATCAAATATATGAATAACTAACTCAGAAACTAAAAATTTTGGAAGATAACAGTCCAAACATTTTTTGGGAATTTCATAAAGCAAAATGTGCTGGAAATTAACATGGAAAAAAATTGAATAAAATAAGAGAATA
Organism: Latrodectus hesperus; assembly: GCA_037975125.1. Taxonomy (NCBI): domain Eukaryota; kingdom Metazoa; phylum Arthropoda; class Arachnida; order Araneae; family Theridiidae; genus Latrodectus; species Latrodectus hesperus. The sequence continues at coordinate 19,086 of JAJQOW010000314.1, forward strand.
AATAATCTGTAACTATAATATGTTAAAAAAAATTTAAAAAACTATATACAGTACATTTGAGTGAATAATGATAATTTATTCAATAAGACTCTCTTCTGTTGTCATTCATTATATTCAATCTTTTAATAAAGTCAAATAAAATAAAGAATTATCATAATTTTAACTAATTAAAAAAACATTGCAATTTTTTATAAGTTATCTAGAATACAAACAAATTTCAGGAAATTCATAAGAGACAAGACCACAACAAATTACTTTTTCTGAGATTGATCTCAATTAATTTAGTTACATCTTAAAACACAAAGGAGATAATTTATTTTTAATAAACAATAAAAAATCAAACAAGAAAATATTAGTTAGTTTTAAAATTAAATCTTACATTTTAAAAAATTAAGTTTACAAGTATTTATGCAATACAGTTCAAATAGGATTTTTTTTTTTTTGTTAGCTCAAAAGTGTTTTCTTAAAATAGCAAAATATATTTTAAGAAAAAATGAATTAAAACACACTGGAATCAAATAAAACAAATACATAAAATAGTGATTTAAAACTCTTTAATAAAGTTTAATTTAAATGTCATATTAGAATAAGAATAATACTTAAAAAAATTGAATCTACAAATTGATAATAATACATTTTTTTCATAGGATCTTAAGATATAAAAAAGAATAATAATTTAGTTCTAAAATAAAATATTCACAAATTTTAAAAGATGGAAATTTCTGCTTCTTTAAACAAATTTTAAAAGGATGAATAAAATAGATTTTGTAAATTTCCATAACATAATAAGATTATAATTTATGGCTTATACCATTTTAAGTTTTAATATCTCCAATTTCTAATAATTTTAAAAAGGAGAATATTTAAATTATGTGAATCGTTATTTTTCTGATTGCTGCTACATAAATTAAGTACAAAAATGTATTTATTATATAGTGTCATATTAATAAAAATAAACATACTATTATTATCAGACAAATTATGAAATAATATCTCAATTTTAATGTTATTTAAGTTAGAAAGTCAATTATTAAACTATACATTTAAATAAAAGTTCTTGTTTCATTTTATAAAATGTTTTATAAACATATTTGAATAATTTGGTTTACTTCTATAATTCTAAAATCAATTTTTTCATATGAATCAAGTTTATGAATTTCTAAAATAATTACAAACTAACTAAGTATTCAGTTTACATTTTATTATATAATAATTTTTATTGTTATATATTCAATTTTTATTTATTAATCATTTGATACAAGTTCTTTTTATTCAGTCTTCATAATTTGTAAATTTTGGATTAAAACTTTTGGTTCTTCAGAATGAGATTTTTTGAATTAAAAACTAATCTTTCATACTTTAAAGCATAATTATGTCTTATAAAATTGTGATAATCATATTATTAGAAGAATTTAAATTTTCCAAAAATTCCAAGGATTGTATAATTCGTATTTTATAACAGCAACAAATCTTTAAATTTTTGTAATAAAAATGTTATACATTAAGAAAGAGTGTTAAAAATAAATGACAATCTAATAATTTTAATATCAATAAATTAGAATTCAAGTATGGATAAAGAATTTAAATATCAATGAAAAATAAATGACAATTTAATAATTTTGACATTAACAGCCTTTTAGTAGAAATTAAAAAAAAATAATTACTATGGAATGTTTTAGAATAAGACTCCACATCAGGACTATCTTCAGATAAACTATTTATGTGCTCATTCAACAAAGAAAATAAAAGGAACCACTGAAATGAAAAGATTTTTTAAGAAAATAAAAGCATATAAAATAATGGATCATTTAAAAACAGCATGCAATTTATAAATTTGATGAAAAAATTATAAGCTTTTTAATAGTAAAATATTTAAGAACCTTTTGAGAAAGTAAATAAAATCATATTGTGATATAAAATTAGATATATTTCAATCAATATTACAATCAAATTTTTAAAATTTTTGAATAATTATACACATTTTAATAAATAAATTTGCAACAAATAAATAAATCAATTTTTCAAAGGGAGACATAAAACCCTATTTACTTTATACTGCTATATCCAAAACATCAAGAGGTCAAATGTTTGAGCTCATTGTGATCTATTGGTAGGATAGTACTCTTAAAGGCTAAAGATCCAAAGTTTGATTCCAGCTATTTTTGAATAATGGAAAACAGAAATTGCACTTCTGCATGTATGCACATTTATAATTTAAAGTGAATTTTATATCATTATAAGTACCAAAGCCTGAGGGGGATTCAAATCCACGAACTGTTAAACAGAAGGCCAAAAGCTTGCAAAATGGTCCACTATCTAAGAAAAATATTTTCAAAAACCGATTTACGTGGTGAATATTAAAATGCTTTAAGTCATTAGGCTATCCACTAATAGAAGTTTGATATATGAGTTCTATTTGAACTGTTCAAAAATTTTAAACACAGTTTGTACAACTCCTGGAATTTCAAAATTTTTTAAGAGACCTTGAAACTTCTGGAATTTTGACTTGACTCCTTGAAAATCATGAATTACTACTTGAATTTTTATTTAACCTTAATAAATGTATTTTTGGTTAGAAAATAATGTAATTTTTTTGTGTTTTTTATTTTGATATTTTAAAGTTTTCTGGAAACCTATTTGAGTATTAGGTCTTAATGTTACTACTAGATAGTGGCACAATCAATATTAGATTGTTGCATTCATAACTATTGACTAAAATAGAGATCCAGTTCAGCCACAATAACTGCATGATGATCCAGTTCAGTCAAGACATGATGTAGCATTTATTTAAATTTATGTATGTACGTAAAGTTAAGAGAGTATAATCACCAATAAGACCATCAGGTGACGTAATCAGACGAGTAATTTACATTGATCTTCTTTCGTTTTGTCTCTGTTTACTTTATATAGTTTAAAATTCACGAAATATTAATATTTAAATATAAAATGTTAGAATTAAATGCACTTTCCATACCTTTTACGGTGTCAATTGTGTATAATTTCGGTGACTGGGATGACTTTGTTTATGAATGAAATAAAGACTGAAATAAATTATTTACTTCGCTACATTGAAAGTGTTGTTTCAATGACCAATGGACTCTAGAAAAGCCATACAAAGATTGGCTTTTTCATGGTTCAGCATAAAAGAATTTCACAATGTTGTATAAGACTTTAAATCATTACACAATTATTGTAAGACTTTTAAGATTGTACTGATGAGAAATTTATCTCATTAAAGATGAAATAGATACTTTTTATTTTAATTTAATCTCAAATCGACAAAATTATTGTCCTTTTTGGAGAATTTAATTTGCTTTTACTTCTTTCTCATATTCAAGCATGTGTTTAATGGGAGTTTTCTTGTAAAAAAAATTGATGGTAGGAAATTTAAATAATCAATCAATTATGGCTAAGTGCATCCATCATTGATGATCACGTCTAAATATAGGAGGTGTCAATTTTATAATAAGCAAAGATCTTCTTATTTTGCTGCTGGTGCTAGGCAATGGTATAAATTATATTTGGATGAATAAAAACATCAAAAAAGCAATTGTTAATATAGGGAAAGTGAAAAGAACTTTGTAAAGAAACTCATGACATCACAAATAAAAAAAGAAGTGTTTGGAAGAGGGCGAAGATTTTTCAAGTTCGCTTATAATAGAATATGCTGAGGAAGCTAAAAGAACTGGTAATTTAACATATTAGTTGTAAAATCAAGTATAGGTTATCATGGTGCTTCAGAGAAGTTAGAGTTATTACTCAGAATTAATAATCGTTGAAAGAAAAACTTCAGAGATGGAAAGTTAGCATTTTCTAACAGCAGTATTTTATGTATATATAAATAATTAAGAAATGTGAAAATCTAGTGAATGGTTTTTTAAAAAAAAACTGGAAAGTCTTGAATATGGATGAGAAATTATATATTTTTAAAGGAGTTTCAAAGTAAAAAGAAGAAAAATTTAGAATTCCTTGTATTAAATAATAATTGAGAAAAAGTCTTCCTGAAAATGTGTTATTTAATAGTAGCAGTAATTTTCTTTTGAATAAGTACATTTATCTGAAAAGAGGTTTTTATATATACCTTGAAATACTCAATAAATTAATAGATAAATATATAATGAAAATGTTTAAAAACTCTAAAAATACATATTATTTTTTACAATGTATAATTCAGTTATGTAAAGAGTATTAATTATTTAAATAAAAAAATTTCTGTTATAGTTGTAAATCCATTGAAGGCTTTTGAAGTAATCATCAAATATAATACAAATTTAAATAAAAATAATCTCATTAATTTTTGCGATTATTTATTTCTATTATTTACAAATTTAAATGGAAAATGTTGCATATACATTATATTATGCATACTTGGTGCAATCGGTAAAACTGAATAAAAATTATTTATCACAAGTGTTGATACCTCCTGGAAATTTTTGATTTGACTCCTGGAAAACTTCTTAAAACTCCTAGAATTTGATTCTTGGAAATCTATACGAATTCTGTCTTAAGCATTTTAAAAGTTTGTTTTTTTAAGGCAAAAATAAATTTTAAGCCAAAATGTTTTTCTCTTTTCAGTACTTACTAACTTAAAGAGACAGAATTTTGTACATAATTTTGTCTTTAATCGTAGAGATGAAATACAAAATTTTTTAAATATTTTTTGAGATTTAAAACGGACTATGATTTAAAAGAAGCTTTTCTTTTTTGCAGATTTAAAAATCTTGAAAGATTTATACTTAGATATTTGACATACAGGTTCAAGAACTCCTATAAAAAATGTAACATCTGTACTTGTGTGATCTAAAACTGGCTTTATTTTCTCAATTTTGAGCACCAGAATATTTCAAAAATCTGAATATTTATATATATATAAAATAAGTTAATGATATGCTTATCATAAAATGACGCCAGATTTAATGCATTTACAAAAAATTTAACAATACACAGTACAAAATCTTCATATTTATAAGTATTTGTCTATAAGTTATACAATTTTATGTATAACATTTTAAAATTAATTTGTAATAAACCTTTCAGCAAAATGCTGGTGAACAATGAATTCTACATCAAGCATATTTAATACTAAAATTCAGCATTATACAAAACAATTTAAATTATTTAAAATGAATATATTTATTCCAAAATACTTTTATTCATTTTTAATATAAGATAATAATTTATTTTGAACTGCTAAAGTTTTATTATAAGAATAACGTTTAAAAATATTCATAAAAATGCCATATTACCTAGTTTACAATTATACAGTTTTCCCAATTTTCATTTAGTTGTACTTATCTACTAAAAATATTCTAATATAAATACCTAACTTCTTAAAAGTTATTTCTTTTCTCTATTACAAAAGCAGCAATATTTTATTTATTATTTACATTTTTATTACATTTGTATTGAACTCTTCTTCAAAAAAAGAAGCAAAGTTTTCGATATTATTTATTATCTATATTAACTAATCTATTTTTCTAAAGACTAATTTATTGTTGACACCTGACAACAATTAAATAATTAGATTTATAAATCTTATGTAATTTCATCTTAGAATACAGAACTTTTACAATGTGACTTTGGCAGCAATTCTTAGTATAAGATCCAATGAAAAGATATATTTTTAAACACAGTCAAAGAAACACCGGTATTGGATATTGAATACCATTGATTTTAAATACACTTATATAATGAAAATTTTAAAACTTTTTTACTTGATTTAATTGACATGAACAAGATTTAAGTGCTTGATTTTGATAAAATTTTAGACTGATCAACATAAAAAAATTTTAAAACTTAAAAAGAAAAAAAAATCTCAAGATATACTATATAATTAACAAATAAATTTGCACTAAATAAAATTATAAAGTGTAATTTCAAGATGCACTAAATTATACAATGCCTTCTGAAATTTCACATGTTGTCACTAATAAAAATTCAATGAGACTTTTCGTCTTTAATGAAAGATGTAACTTAATTTTGATTTCAATTTCATTTTATTGAAACTTACAATCCTCATTAAACCGTTGAGAGTTCTTTGGATTGGTTTCTCTCATTGCAGTAACAGACTGATTCAGTTTGAAACTACAATCAAAGTGGATTGCAAATTATTGAAAGCATGTAAATTCAATATGATAGATGATAAATACCAGAACTGAAAGGCAGTGTTGGCTATACAGCTAACAATTTGGCTACAAGATAGAATAATTACATTCACCAACTAAATTAATTTATATTTAAAGATAAGACATAAAAAATATTTAATTAACCAGTGGTACCCATTCTTTTTTGTAAATACACAAAAGACGATTCAAATGACAAACAAATCATTCTTCAAAAATTTTCCTTAATGTGATTTCCTGCAAACCACACACACACATATACTTAATGGTTTATTATAAATTTATGATATTTTAGGATTAAAACATATTATCTGCAGCTCAATTAAAATTTAATTACTTGGAGAAGCTTGCTGTGAAACATCTATTATTTCCCCCCTTCCCAAAATGTTAAAAATGAAAGCATAAAATTATAATATGATGTGTGTTTGTACAGAAACAATTTAATGTGATTATAAACCATAAATGCAGCATTAAGTTAATGTTAACTAAGATCGTATAATAGTCAATATTCCTTTCATTAAATAAAATATCATATTTATGCAAATTTGCAATACTGGAGAAGATTAGATGCATTTCCTTACAAAAAATTCCTTGACAAAAATCGATTTATGTCAGTCCTTTAGAATTTAAAATTATATAAAAAGTTATGCAACAAAAAAGAATTAAACTTAATAGTTGAAATAAATTCCTATATATATTATAGAACAAATACATACTGATGATGTGATCCATTGAAATTTTTAATAATAATTTAAGAAAAATATTCTTCAATTTAAAACAATAAATAAATAAAATTAAGTAAAAATGTTCTCAATTAATTTAATAAATATAACAACAAATACTCAGCTTGTTCATAAGCCTGTGTACACTCAAATAATGCGAAACATCATTAAACCTTCATTTCTGAAAGCATATATCAACAGTGGTCTACAGAAAGGTTTACACACTATTCTGTGGACTATGACAGTAAAAATAAAGCTATTTCTCATACAAAGTGACAATTTTTAACATAAAAATGTATACTTTTTATTCTGCAATGATTCCCAATTGATCCTCAGATTTTAGCATTTTTCTTCTTATTTAAATAAACAATTTGTGATACTCCAAACGAAATTTAAAATAATTGAAATATTAGTTACACTCACTTTTCTTTTATCTGCCTGAAACACTTCTTTAGCATATGGCATCAATGCTTTTGGAGCCATACGAATCAACATTTTAAGGGCTTGTGTTTCACTTGAACACATGATTTCAAGGCTGAGCCAATTAGGGTTTCTTTTTTCAGCTGAATGCAAAAATTCAAGAACCATTCCTTTTATTTCTTCAACTGGACCAACATAAGATAACAAGGACTGGAATAAAATACCGAAAAATAAAGTTTTATGCAAATAACTTCATTTGTGTAATGTTTATTAAAAGAAATTATGAATACAATTTTCTTTACAATCTTTAAATGTAATGATATAAGTAATATTTGAAATTAATATATCCCAAAATTTTTTTTAAATGTTAAAATATATTTAATTAATATTTTTCTAATAATGGTATTCCAGTTAATATATTTTAAAACTCATCACACTTACAATACTGAGTAAGAATAAAACAATTATCAGAAAAACTCAAATCAGAAAATTATAGGTAAATAAAATAATTACTTGTGTTCTTAATAAATCCTCATTACAATTCCAGCAACTACAAGTGGTAATATCAGTCTTTTCATTTTCTGTTCCATTAAATGAAGAACTTCGTATACAATTTCGAGAAATTCTCCCTAGAATTTAGATTTTAAGTATGTGATATGAAATAAGAATAATGTTTTATAGAAAAAAATTTTAGTATATGAGCCAAATTTCGAAAAATAGGTGGGGATAAAGTAATAATCATGAATCACTCAACTTTTTAAAAGAATAACTTTTTTAAATTGCATAAAAGATTTAATGAATTGAGCATAATAGAATGTTGATCAGTTGAAGAATGAAAAAAAATTAAAACAGAAGAAAAGATTTGGTTTGGTTTGTTTTTCACTCAAAGGAAATTTTTTGCACATGAAGGATAATTAGAACAGGACCAACAGTTTAAAATGGATTCTGAACAATTACAAATATCAATGTCCAAGGTGCAATTCAAACCCATAAACTGTTGAAACAAAGACAAACACAGTAACTATTTGGCTGTAAGTTCGGATAAAAAGAAAAAGCCTGGGAAAGCACTTTAGAACTCTTTAGTGGAAAAAGTCAAAATCCGTCAAGGTTTGTACAACTGGAAAAGAAGAATGATTATACAATTATACTTACCATTAAATGGTGGCATTTCATTAAGCCAAACTGCTCTTGAGGCAAAAAAGTGTGAAAATGAACATACCTATAAGGAAATAGATGAATTACTTTTTGAACACATCTAAATAATAAATAGTTTCTCACTTACATGGTTTAGTTTGTTTGTCACACAACGGTCATTTTTTGCACATGAGGGTTAATTAGACTGGGACCAATGGTTTAAAGTGGATTCCGAGCCACTACAAACATTCATGCAAAAGATGGGATACGAACCCACAAACTGTTGAACCGAAGGCAAGAGTCTTACTTACATGTCCTTTTTTACTCTTAGAGTTATATGCAAATCTATTTTAAAAAAATGAATGAGTTTTGTGATTTTTAGGTGCAGTACATCACCCACAATTTATAGCACATGACTAAAAATTCTAACTCAATATTTTTCCCACCTAAAATTTTTTTAAGAAAAGAGAGATATTTTATATAATATTAAACGTTTTTTTTTCTGTTTCATATGAAAAGAGCACAGTATAAATTCATTTTAAACATGCCTTGTATGGTTAATAACTAAAGTAAATCAAATAAGATTAATATTATTGATTACATTTTAATTGTTGAGCAAACATTAATTGCAATTTAGAGTTTTACCATCAACTTTTTTAAAAGAAAAGGATAAAATTATATTATTGTTTGTTGAGAATTTGTAAAATTACGGTTAATGTTTGAATAATTTTTTATAGAAAATAATTGAATTTTTATTATTTAAAATTAAAATTTTGAAATGAAATTCAATATTATTTAAAAATGAAATTTTGAATTATTTGAAATAGCATATTAATTATAGATATTTTATTCTGCTCATTTTATTAATAAAATTTGGTCAACAAACCAAGATACTTATATATATATGATCTCTGATGCTTACATAATTTTTTTTTATAGTTTCTCTCTCTCTCATCATTTTTAAAACCTTTTTTCTCATAAAGTGCAATTTCACAACTATATATATTGCATTTTTTTTATTACTATAATTAAGGGGAAAGTGCTAAATTTATAAGTTCCTATTACAATTTTAAAAAAGAAAAAAGTTCATAAAAATTTGTCCCTGATTTAAAATTTCCTAAAATAAATTTAATTTACACTTTAAATATAATAGGTTTTTATAAATTAAGCTAGCTTTAATAAAGCAGTTTGAATGTATTTCATCATTGAACATTCAATTTTATTACAAATTTGTATTTAATATGTTGTTAACTACTAAATTAGAAAAATATCATTTCTTCCTTACAAAATATTTATTTGCTCTGACTTATGCACAGTAAATATTTTATTAAGAAGTCTTTAATATTGATTTTTTTAAATTTAACTTTAATAAGTATGATAAAAAAGAACTAAATTTAAGTTGAAACAGTCAAATTGATTGACAACCTAAATAGAAAAACTATAAGTGAAAACTTGACAATCATTTACAAGTAAAAAATTTTGATAAAAAATCAGTGAAAATAAACAACCTAGAAAATAAATAACACAACATTTATATAAAATGAATGACATACACCGATAAAAATAAAATAAAATGCCAACAATGTAAAAAATTAACCCAAATAGTGACATCCAATAGAAATGAAAAAAGCGCACATATTTCTCAAACAAATAAATCTCTAACAAAATCTTATAACTTACAATAACAGATGATTGGCTTGTACTTGATGAATCTTTCTTTTCTTTCAGTTGTAATAACTGCTTTAAGTAAATTTTTATTAATAGAGCCTGTAATCAAAAATCAAACCATAATACTTTGTTCAAACAACTTACTTAAATCAAAAGTCACATAGATTTCAACAATTACTTCATTGATAATACTAGCTGATTAAAAAAAAAATTATTTTCAAATAAATAATGAAAATAAAAAGTCATATTTATTGAATCAAACACACACAGTTTTTCTTCTCTTTAAAATCACAATAATTTTATATACACATATCAAAATTGATAATAAATGTATAAATACAGAGACATAAATGCATAAATACAAAAATCTGGAGTACATCTTTGAAGAATGTAAGCAAAAAAAAAAAAAAAGTACTCCTAGCATCATACTTTTCTCATTCTACAAATATTACATTACAATAAAAAATTTTAAATATGACAGTCATTCTCTCCATAAAGTTACATTTTGGAAAAAATCTCAGTTATCTGTTGAATAGTGAAAACATTTTAAAAGATAAATAAATATATAGGATACCATGCTAAATGTTTGCATTTTTTGGGGTAAGGGGTTTAAGGACAAATGATACTGAATTGAAAATTGTTTTGTATTGTTCAGGGCCATATGTTTTAATAAGTTTAACAAACAGTTAAGGATATTTATTTTGAATCTTAAAATCTCTAATCTTGGATTTTAGTTTAAAACTGCAATTCTTCAGAAAAATTGAAAATTAAGAAAATTACATTATTGTTTTCTGTATAACTTGCATTTTAAAACATATCATCTATTGTTTGAATAATTCTTTAGAATTAAATAATCAGATTATAATAATTTTAACTAATGCTGATAAACAAAATTCTCACTACTTCCATGAAATATTAAATAAGGATAAATTATTAAAAATAAAAAGAGAATATATATTTACCATTGCAGCTGAATCAGTTTTCATAGATTTATCTAAAAATATAAAAACACTCTCACTAAAATAAAATGACACAATAAAGGTTTCATGATAAGAAATACAAAACAAATTCACTACAATTTTTAATATAGAAAAAATCACATCCAACCTTTTAATATTTCCTCTAAAAATTCCCGCAAAAGTGGAACACAATGAAGATCTGTATTAGGTGATTCTGACTATAAAAACAAAGTAGACCCTTGATTTTAGGATTTATAAATGAATTAATTTTTTTAAATAAATAAAAATTGAGTATGAAACCTTAGAAAATGCTTCAAAAAATTTTAATGAAATAATTTGTAGCTTAAAATAAAAATTCCCATGTCACATTTTTAGTAGTTGAATGTTTATTGTGTGTTGAATTTAAAACTAAATCACATAGATAAACAAATTATAACAGCTGGTGGTAAAGTTTTATTGTTTTCTGAATTCTTTAAAATGGTAGCATAAAATAAAAATCTGCTTCCTACTACAAATTGACCAAAAATTTTCAAAAAAGAAAAATTGGATAGTTTTTCACAAAAATGTGGGGAATATCTGAAACATAATTAGAGACTGAAAGACACAAAGAAAATGCAAAAAAGATAGATAGAAAAAGAAAAAAAAATAGAAGTTCTAAATTAATTTTTGGTTAATATTTCATTTTTTAAATTATTTTTGGGGAATATAAGTATTATAGTATATAATTTATCACTAGCTTATTCACTGTATTTTTTTTAACATTTAATTTATTCTCAACTAGTGAAAATGTAGATAAAGATATAGATTTCTCTCAACTCAAGCAAACTCATAAGGAATAGAAAAATTTAGTAACAAGAACATTTAAAATCAATAAAATCCACAGATGGAAAATTATTTTACTGACAATATCTAAGTAATTTAGAATAATGACGTGATGCATGATTTACATTCCAACCTGTACTTAATTGTTAATATTGCTTTAATTATGATAGAAGTTTTACAAGAAATTTATTCTTAGTAGGAATATATTTCTGCTTTTTCTTAGATCAAAATCTTTAACAACAGTGCTTAGAACAAATTATAATAAAAACCATTAAGAACAAAATGAAAAATTATTTTTTATAAAAAAATAATAATTAATTACAATTATACATTCAATCAATGACATTTGAAAGTATAATTGATGTGAAGTAAACTTTCTTGTAATTATTGTTAAATTAAATATTTTTATTTTTTACACAGTTAGCCATTTTATTTCAGTAAAATGTTACCCTTATATAACTACACAAAATAACTACCTTATATAACTTCACATAATAAACTACACAAAATAACGTAATTATATTTTTAGTCAATGATATAAATAAAAGTAAAATAATTAGAATATTGAAGCAATGAAATGATTAATTTACATAATATATTAAACTGACTTAACTTTATTAAAAAACAAGTTCTTTCAAGTACATTATAAGTACAATGAAAAACCTGCCTACAAATAATTAACTATTATATGCCTCTACTTTTATTAAAAACTTAAGAATCTTATGATACCTGCAAAAGCTGTACGACATCAGATAAATCAAATTTCTTTTTGTCTATATAATTTATAAGCAAATCAACAAATGCATCAGGTCTGGTTTGTTTTATGAACTGCAAGATCAAAATAAAAATTATCAACAATGCAAACATAAATAAGAGAAAAGATATAATGTGCCTTGAACTTTATTATATTTATCAAGAAATAATTATCATTAAATGGAATTAAGAAAATAGTGTAAACAACCAAATCTAGATAAATGAATAAACAATAAACATACATTTTAAATATTTTTAATGATATTACTTACTTTACAAAAGGGAGTCAAATTATCTCCATTCCATAATTTTCCATGAATATTTGTGAGTATAGTTGACAGGTCTGTCTAAAATTTAAAAAAGATCAGACAATAATTTTAATATCCAGACATCTTAAAATATTAAGAGCTGAATAATCTTTAATCAAGGATATGTCATCATGTATTCTTTTAGAATTAAAAAAGATACAATTCAGTGAAATCAGCATTTAAAGTAATGCTTTTTGACAATTTGGAAGCTATGTGATTTATAACACAATACCCATATATATTACATATACCAAAAAGTTCAACCCATTTTTAGAAAAAAACAATAAATTTTTATACCTTGAATAAACTTCATTGAATAGTATGATTGCTCTCACTATTTTCGCAATTTGTAAATCCCATTTTTAAACAAGGTTTTATCTTTAGAGGTTAAAAATTAAATTAGTACTTTTCTGATATCTTCTTCGTTTTTTAATTTTTTGACCTGCAAAAATATTTTGCAAAATATTTTGCAAGGACAGAACTTGATAATTGGAGAGAGATAAGTCCAGGGATTTTCATGTATAAGATGGAATTTCCCAGAACAGTTTGGCAATTTTTTGATGAACATTTTTCTTGATTTCTTTCTTGGAATATCGCAAACCGCTTTCCTTGGACTCTGCTCCTTTTAAATTATCCAGCTGCTGACAATACCTTTTCAAATTGAGCTCTTCATTCAAATTTAATTATCATAATATATTATGTATTGGTCCTCAAACGTCCCACCATATACATCATATTCTTTTATTCAGACTAAAATTTGTTTCATAGTTGGAAGGGCTAGGTATTCAAGACAATGCACCCTTTGCCTTATCACGTTTTTGTAGGTAATCCACTTGTCATTCCCACTAATCCAGTTCAAGACGGGCTTAGTTTTGTTCCGAACAAGCAGAAATGTGCATATGATGACTTGATCATCAAAATTCTTCTGATTTAATTCATGTGGCATTCATTTTGAATATTTCCACATCAAATCTAGCTTCTAAATATGATCCAAAATAGTTTGCTGAGCCGAATTAAGTTTATTGTAAACTCTGATGCTGTCAGAAAAAGAACTTGCTCAAACATGGCTTAAACAACATCATCATAAATCAATGGACAGAACTTTCTGGTAGACCTAATATATATAGCAGTTGTATTATTGTATTTATTTAAACTTTAAAAATATATTAATTTTTAGTTCTTAAGTTAATGTCTGTTAAAATCTGCCATTTTATGCACACAAATGATAATCGATTCCTTTTTTGTATTTTTATGCAAGGTAATTATTTAATTCAAATTATTGTTTATTTTTCATGAGGACAAACCAATTTTATTTTTTAAAAAAGAAACTAAAGCATATATATATTACTTTTGAGACAGATAGAATGACATTTTCTGCAGCTTCCCTAGTACCCTTCAGTGTTAGCAGATAAACCAGAGCAACTGTGTCAGCAGCATTGCTAATTGGGCTAAGAGGGCTGTATAAAGAAATAATAACATCAATAAGAGTATTATTAAAAATTTAAATGTACACAATTGTAATGTTACAGTTGTAAATGAGAAATATTATAATGTATGAAGTGGAAAATATTTAAATATGTATAGAAATTAAATAATTCTCAAGAAAATATATTTTTTATTTTTTTAGCTCTTTAATTTTTTAAACTTAAAACTTGGTAAAAAATGAAATAAAAATCAATAAGTATTTAAAATAATAATTGCAAATGGCAAAGAAAAATAAACAATAAGATAAAATGATGGTCTGAAAACATTTTAAAGCAAATGCTGAAAATATTTTTAGCACAATTATTTATGCATTGTAAAATATTATATAGTTTTAGATGGAAAAATTAATTAATATTTTACATTAAGAAATGACTTATATATTCAATGTTTAAAGGCATTAAAAGACTTATAAATTACATCATTGGTCATTTAGTGATAAAACAGCTAACATTAAGAAAATAAGGAGGCAACATTAAGGAATAGGAAATAATAAAAAAAATAATTAAGAAAAAGGTTATTTTCAGAAGAAAAAAACAGAACAAACTGTTCTTAAAGTTTTATAAATGATAAAAGGCAAGAAAATTCCACAGAAACAAATTACTTTGAAAACATAAATTGGTACAGTAATAAGTTAGTAATGCTTCTATATTAAAAGATGTTTGCATTGTTTGACATTCGTATAGTCATTTCTTTGATTGTTGGACAATATCGATAGTTATATCAAACTCGCTCAATGACCTTAGAAGGACAGAGTAGGTCATAAGAGCTCAATGATATTAGAGAGATGTTGATACTCGTTGATCAACAGGATTCTGAAATATAATTATGAAAAAGGTGGGAATCATCAAAACTATGACTTGTTCAAACAAAAATCCTCACCTAATTATTCAGCTGCCAGTTTAAAAGAAAGAGCGTCATTAGGACAAATCTAGTACACTACGTGAAAAATGTAGGACACTAAGTATTTTTCAAACAAAAAGGATAACTTTGAATTTTTACAAAATAATTTTACTACAGCACTTTTCAAAACTTCTTTACAATCAAATAACAATACTTCTAACATGAACAAAAAATTACTATCTTATTACAATTAAAAATTAGTTTCAACCACATCCTACTGTGTGAAAAAGTAGAGAGACAATTCTAAATACTGAAAATAAAAGTTTTGTTAACAAAAAGTTTTTCTATTTGCTTTAATTACTTCAAAAACTATTTGAAATTGAAACATTTAAGTCCTGAATTTTGGTTTGACAAAAATTGTCTGAAACATAATTTAAAGCTTCTTGAAGTTCAATCAAAGATTCATATTGTTTGCCTCTGACATAAACACGCCGAAGAGTTAATGATTATATATTTTTGACAATATTGAGGTTGGGACTTTTAGCAGGCTATGGCAAAACCCAAACCTTATTTGTTTCCAACTAGTTTTTAACGCCATAGGTCGAGTGAATTGATGTTCCATATCGATGAAACACTCAACCTTTTCTGCCTAGCTCAGTAACATAGAGAAGAAGCACTGAATTTAAAATTTGAATGTATTCTGAATGTTTCTGACTTCTATCTAATAACACTCGATTAGTCTTTCCATCATACACCACAGCTATCCAAACCATTCAACTACATTTTCCTATCTGTTTGGCAGAATAATTTCTTCTTGTATAGTCAGACAATGCCAATAATATTGATAACCACCTAGAACATCTATTTTGTATTTTTTTCACCAAAAAAAATAATAACTGAAATCCTTTTGGAGTTCCAAGTCATGCCTTCTTTGGCCCAGAGTAGTGGTGTTCAATGTGCCTTTCATTCCATTTAAGATGGCTCTTTCTTTTATTGAATATAAACTTTATTTTTTATGTAGTTGTTAAGTGCTCTTCTAGTTACATGTGTGATTCCAGATGAATCTTGTACTTTTCCAATGCTTCTACACCTTTTCTTAAATTCCTTAAGGATTTTTCTTTGATAAAGTATCGTCAATGTTTTACATATGACAGTTTTTGCTCTGACTCTTTGGATTTTTCATGAAGTTAGAAACAACATTTGGATTGATGAGTAGGTGCTTTGAAATTTCTCTTACACCTTTGCCCACATATTTACAGGACAAAACTTGACCTTTTTGAAATTCACATAAAAGTTTCCCCCTAGCATTTTAACTGTACAAAAATTCAGGATTTTTTTTTCACTGAAATATATCCTTAGAAAGACAGTTTAAAAGAACAACATTTTAACATATTATTAATTATATTGTTTTATATATTTTTCCGGTTCCTTCTACTTTTTTCACAGACCAAATTATAAAATATTATACTACATAAATATTATGGTATTTTCATTTTATAAAATATTATAATATTTTCTTTCGGGTAGATAAAACTTATTCACTGAAAATAAAATAAAAATTAGATTATAAAATAAATAAGAAAATCTACAATAATTGTGCTAAAATATAAAGCTTAATTTATAAAATATGAGTGTCCTTCTACTTATTTCCAGCAGTGAAGGAGCTTCATAAATACAATCACAAATATTTAAAATATTATCAAAATTTATATTAGGCTTTTTACTTTCTGTGGAAAAGCATAATTCATTCAACAAAAAATATACACAAAAAAAGCAAACTGAGATATATGGAAAAAATTTGTAATGAAAACTAAGATAATATTTTTAAACATAACTATTTGACAAAAACGAATTTTCTTAATAACTTTATTACATGCAAAAATTAACATGTAGAATTGCAGATATAGAAAATGCAAGCACATTTATCATAATAATAAAAGGAATATTAACCAAAAGTAACAAGGACTGTTAAAAATATTGGTGAACATAAGTAATGATTTAAGAAAAAGTCACATCAGAGAGTCACAAAAAACATTTCTTTCATTTCTAAATTAAACTTTACCACAGTAAAACATTTTAATATTTTTTGAATTAAAAACAATTTTAGAGATTAAGATAAAATACATACTGTCGTTTATTGGTTAATCTTCGTTTCAAAATCAATATGGCTTTATCTAAAATAAAAAGCTTAATCAGTACACTCAATATTGAATTCAAGGAGAAGTGATACTACAGAATATGTAACTCTAATAAAGAATTTTACCCTGCTTATATCCTGCTAATCTTGAACACATGATAACTTTCCACAGCATTTCAGGTGCTTCTTCAGCATAAGCTGAAATTACTGCATCAGCCATGGCCTTGTAATGATAAGGATACTTAATGATTTAAAAAGTATGAACTTGCTGAAATTTAAATTAAAATTTTAATACCTGAGGTAACGTTAACAAATCTGATTCACTGTCATCAAATATAACTGAATTCATGTATAGAGTTAAAGGCTTCAACACATTTCCATGCTTGGACTGAAAACAGAACATTAATAATTAATATTATAATTTAATGGCTGAAATATTCACTTTTAATAAAAACACTATTACTTAAAATTAATAAGCATTGTATTTTATGAGAAATGCCAAATAATAAAACAATTTCTGAAGTAAATATTACAGCAAAAATTTGTTTTAAGAGTTGTGAAAATAATTTTAAAAAATATTGACGCAATAATTAAATACTATACAGGATATCACATTCCCTAAGTAGAAGACATAAATAAGTTGGATAAAATAATTTAAACAGAAGCCACAATAAAATTAGAGCAAAATTATTCGTACATTTAATTTTATTTACATATGAAGTATTAGAATTACTATTAATTTTAGATTATTTTACAAAACACTAAAACTTAATTTATCAAAAATATTAAAACCATTGTTGTTTTCTATTTCTAAGAACAAAAGCCTTTCAGAAAGTTGTTTCATTAAATGCTTTGAAATCTTTGTTCAGTAATCTATGTCAGGAATTGCAGTAAGCATAAAAAAAGTTTGAAATGAAAAGTCTAAAAGCAGTAGTTTAATCTTCTTTGAAACATGTTCATTCATAAAATCATCACTTCAATTTAAATTATCGATTTTTACAAGTCAGAAGAATATTTTCGAAAATTCGGATGCCAGATGTACGAATACAAATAACAACTGATAAATATCCAGCACTAGACAATTCACATACATGAAAAATCTTTGATAGTAAGGTGCAATTTCATTTCTTATAACACTATTCTTTTCTTTTAAAATTACTGATATTTCAACAAATAAAACTACAAAACTTAATTTGTAATTTAGTATACAATAATTACATTATTTTTTATGTGACCTTTAATTGGTGTCCTTGAGGTACTTGATTTATTCAGCAAACAGCATGTATATGAGGCTCTATGCACATTAAATATTCACAGCAGTTAAAGTTTCTCTATTATGCAAGTGCTATGGACAGGAGAATGCCAGCCTGGGTATAGATCTTATAACTTAATTGTAGCTCAAAATTATGAGGTATTTCATAATGAATAAATTTAAATCAGCCAATTAGTCTAAAGTCTCTATAACCTTATGCATAGATTGTTATGGAAGGAATAATATGATTTTTAAAATAAAAGTTCAAACCAATTATGCAAACACTAACATGGATTTATCTGACATTTAAAATAGTATAGAATAAATAAGAAAAAAAAAAGAAACAGAATGAAGAATTGGGTACACTTTTTAGTGTAATAAATACAGTTTATATATTTAAAGGTTTTTTTCTGAAAAAAATCATGAATCCTGTAACTATTTATTTTAACCAAAAACGTTTTACATATAAGCACTTGTTTTCAAGTGAGTCTAAGCCCTATTATGCTATACGTAATGAATCATACACTGTTCAGCATATTTTAATTGACAGCCCTAATTTTAATTACTATCATATTGCATGCTCTAATCCTACCTCTTTAACGTTACAAGAGCTTAGTGGAGAAACACCTCACTGTAACCACTTCACCTTTTTACGTTTTATAAAACTCCTACATTGTATATAGTTATTTTACTTTTATCAATTATTTTATAAGATCTTACATCAATACTTTTTGGATTTTATACCATATGCTTGGAGCAGTTTGTCCTAGACAGGATCTTGTGTCATTAAACTTCATACAATGAATCAATCAATCTAACCAAAAATATTATTTTTCATTCATTATGCTTATGATTTATAATATATGCAAAAATCATATATTATGTAATTGTATGGTCAATACTGTATGGCATTTAATTGTATAGCATAATATATGTATCATGAATTAATCTTATTTAATTATACTTTAAAGATGATACATATAACGGAAAGCAAATGTTATTGAAATTTGAATGCTAAAGAAATTTTTTTTAAAAATTCTGAATTGAGAAAAATAAGAAAATTATTTACTTGACGAAAATCCAAAATTCTTCTAATTACATTTTCCACTCCAAGCTGAGATAAATGATAATATGGAACTGCTTGTTGCTTAAGATTTATGTCGGCACTAAAATGAAATTATTTTTAAATAATTACTTATTAGAGTTTATAGTGATACTTGTTAGACTGATATTATTATATGTATATCACTGTATCATTTAAATATAAATATTATAAGAAAAGTAACAAATTAGTGTTAAAGAAAAGTAAAGTGATTTTTCCAAAGCCTCAGAACAATTACTAGTAATTAAAAATATAATTGTAAACTCTAAAAAATAATTTGTAAATTTTGAAGTCACACAGTATTTAAGATTAATAAGAATTACTTCTGATAAGAATTAATAAAATCTGGACGATTCAAAGGATAACTCGGTTTATTACTCAAATATACAAATAAATGAAATATAAATGAATTTCTATAAATTTTTTAAGCAATTTTTCAAATTTAAATAGGGAAATGAAATATTTCAAAACCTAGTTGATTCATCTGATGGCACAATGGTCTTTTCAGGTCTCCCAAAATACTATTTCGAACAAGCCTTAAATATTTTAAAATCTCACATTTACAGTGAATTTTATCATTGTTCAAACAACTTGATTAGTTTGTGGTAAAATTATCATTTGACAGTTAAAAAAGAAAGATTTTTACAAGCCTTAAAAATTATTCTTGATAATTTCATTAGAAAATATTTTAATAATCCAACAGTAAGCACAACAATAAATTTTTTTAAGAATTTAATTATGAACAGAATCAATTTGTTGTTCAAACTTATAAGCATGTTATGTAGTCAGCTTAAAATAATTTAACAGCTCTCTTTAATACACCTGTAAAAATAAACCTGTAATATTTGAAGGTTAAAAGGCAAATCTTTAAATGTATTTGAAATATTTTTGAAAGTAGAAAAATTCACAGAAATAATTAAAACTGAATTGTAGAAAAAATAATAATCCCATATTAATTATTTCTAGGAATTGTTCTACTTTCTAAGAATATATATATATATATATATATATATATATATATATATATATATATATATATATATATATATATATATATATATATAATGTTTTTAAAGTTAGGAATACAATTCAATAAAAAATGACTGAACTAATTTTTAACATAGCGTACACTAACACTCTAACAACTTAAACTGCAAGCATTTGAATATCCAACACATTTTGCTATCTAGGAGAACTTTTCTAAGATAGTGGAATGTATCCATGTGTTTCAATAGAGAAAAATCAGAAAACTCCAAAGCACCTATCATGATAGAAAGGGGAAAAAAATCCACAGAAATACATAACGTATATTTCTGGTTATTAAATAGTGGCTAAGATTGAACTTGGCAGCCTTTCATTCTTAAAACTATAATCCTATTATCAAGCCATGATAAGCTGTTGTTTGAGAATATTGTAATTGTTAAATGTTTGTATCCTCTGTGTATTGCTCCCACAATTTCAGCTGGATATCAGTTGTGTCTATAGGTCATATGAAAAATCAAGGGCAAATAATTTTTTTCTCCTTATTTCAATACTGATTCCATTATTTCCCAGTATAGGTTTAAAAAAAACATCATTTGATACTTATTTTGGCAGCTAGAAAGCTCTAGAGGGTTCAAGAATTTCTTTTCTCTTGCTTGATTTTTTCACCTAGCATATTTGTGAATTTGCAAACCTTTTTTCTTTTGAGCGATAATCATTTATAAGAGACATGAATTTGTCAGCAGCATTATGTGGAAAAATTTCTTTAACATTTTTTGAGACAAAATGTTTAAAAATTACATTTATCTAAAATTTAAAATATTGCATGAATTTTTTAACTTATAAATTCCGCCTGCTGACAAGCAGGCACTGCATTATATATTTTTTGAATATGTAAAAGTTATTAAAATTCTTGTATTAATTTAAAATAACTGATGAAGATGTAAATTGTTACACATATAGATTAAGAAAATATAAAAATATCACCTCTTATTTCAGGACAGGAAAGTATAAAATCTGAGCTGCATGTGGAGGGTTAATTAATAATTTAATTTACCAATTGATAAGACAGTACCATGTATTATAGTTTACCAAATACTCTTAAACATTAAAATGGTTAAATAAAATTCACTTACATCAAGAAGTAGTCCCCCAGTAATAAACAGGAATTTCTAAATAAAATTTCTATTTCTTTGCTTTGAACTCCTAAGAAAATTTGCGTTCTTAAGAGCATGTGAGCTTCACTCAAGAGATCGTGATAGGTCATAGGGCTGCTGAGTTTCTGACTGTCTGCAACTTCCAACTATAAAGAGACAGTTTATTAAACAGAAAATATTTGGTTTTTTAATATTATGTTAAAATTTTGGTATGCAAAACACATATTTAATATGAATTTCATTTTAATATGATTTTTTTTTACATTTGATTTTTCATTTATAGTTGATTATATATTTTCTACCTGAACAAACCAATTATTTATAACTTTCAAGTAAGTAATTAAAACAGTTAAAAAGAACTGAAATATTTCTTTCTCTTAGTAGTAGGCTTTTAAACTTGGCTACAAAAAAGGAAATGTTAAAAACAAGTAAAAATTTCCTATAATGATATTAAAAAAAATTAATTTTTATTTTTTAAATACAAAAATTCTAGTTTTCGCAAATATTTATAATAATTTATTAATTATACATATGAGCAAGGGATAATATACAATTAAAAGTGACAACTAAGCAAAAAATTATACAGCTGAAAACATGCTTACTTTTTTTAAACTTCTAAATCAAATTTAAAATAAAAAATAATAAGAGAATATAAACATATAATTTATTTCTCTTGGCATTTGAAATTTATAAAAATATTCATATTTTTAATTTACAATATATTTGCATAATAGGTAACCCATTATAGAAATTCAGTCAAAAAAATAGTGCTTAACAAATTTTTTTAAAATATGTTTATCTTGAATCATAAGCAACAAGTTTTTTCATTCAATTACAAACGATTATATATATATATATATATATATATATATATATATATATATATATATATATATATATATATATATATATATATATATATATATATTATCAAAATATATACACATATAATTATTTAGCAAATATCACTTTTACAATAATTACATCGATTTTTCCCAGATACCTTTTTGAATATATATATATATATATAGTGTATATTCTAATTTAAGTATATGCAAGCTTGTCACTACTGTTTACCATGATTGTTTATTATCATTCTATTAGTTTAAAAATGTATTTAAACTAGTTCTTTGGCTAAAGTTTATTAATATTTTACAAACTTTTTATTTGATCTTTTAATGAGAAGATCAAATAATAAGATATTTGTTTACAATCATTTAGTCTTTTTTAATATGATTTGAACATAACTTTAAGGAAAATCAGTAAAAATGCAGGTTTCATTAAGAAAAAAGTGATTTCAATTTAAAGGAATATGAGAAAATAATAACATAAATATTTTTAAAGAGACATTTAAATCAGCTCTGAAAAATTAGAACTCATTTAATAATGATTTCTAATATTTTTGGAAGAGGGTATAGAAATTTGATTAGTAACTGAAAAAAAGTAATGTGAATCTTAAAGAATGTCTTTTACTTGTTTATTTTCAAGAATAAATGCTAAAAAATATGAATTATTTACAAGAACAAATGCTAAAAATTTTGAGATAAAAATAACGTATTAAAAGTTTGAGATATTTTATAATTTAATATTAAATTTTAAAAATTTTTATCACTTACCAAATCAGAAAATACTTGAACAGAAGAAGGCTCTTTAAGCGAATATAAAGTTGATCTATTTCCATTTTCAGAGCTATGATAAAATAAAAATAAATGCGTAAACTATAATTTTGATTTTCTTCTGGTTAAGAAATATCTTTTTTTACAAAAGGCATATTTATGTACACAAATACATAACACAAAATTATTTAGCTTAGAAATAATGTAAAATATACAACATATTTAAATAATTTTAACAGTTTTCATTATAGAAAAAACTTTTTATTTTTAAAATTATTCTCAAAATCTACACTTAAAAACAACAAACAATGTGCATCGCCGATTACTAACTCATTATTAGAAACAGAATCTTCCACAGAAGAAACAAGAACTAAATGATTGTCAGATTTTACTAAATGATCAACACCCAAAAAAGGTCGTAATCCAAGAAGACAAACTTCATCTTCAAACTTTGGAAGCATCTGTAAAAAATAATGGAACATATAAAAACTTGTATCCAGCCAACAAATGCTAAAAAAAATATAATAGAATCAATCGTTTCTTTTAAAAATTATTATATGAGACGTTTATAATTAAAAAACAAAGAAAAGGTAATTTCAACATTAATAAGAAAAAAAGTGTTTATGTTATCATGATAGCAGATACTCAATAGTTGTTTATTGACATAAACAAAAGTCAATACTAAGAATACAATATTTAAAGCATTAGAACAAATCCATAATCAACAACAAAATATTAGTAAAATATCATCCAATGCAAACATAAAATACAAAGTTTCAAATAAAGTAAATAACAGCTAATGTGCAAGAACTACATCAAATAATATTTTTAATAGTAAATTACTGAAATTAACATTATTGAAATAACACAATAGAGATTATTATTTCTCATAACTTGTTAAAAAGAGCAAAAATTGTTTAATTTTTCTTTCAAATTTTTTTCTCGTGAAAACTCTGCATTGTAGTTTACATTACTATACAAGAATATAGAAATAGACATATATATACATATAAAATTGTATTAATTCTTAAAAATATTATATTTTCAATTTTTTTAAACACATTTTTACCCAGAACTAAGGGTTTTACCCATTAATAAGTGTAAAATTAAGAAGTTTGAATTGTCATAAATAATATGAATTGTGTTTGATGTTTTGGATTAAATTTCTAAAAATAGTAGATAGATATTTTTTTATAAAGCATAAGTGATATTGCTCATTAAAAAATGGGTTAATCTTAGTAAAATATATTTTTATTATTACTATGATGGAATTCAGATTAGTGTTAAAATAACTACACAGAATCTTTCAAATGGATAATTGCAATAGAAAAACATATTAGTAAGCTACAACCTGGATAGTTTGAAGAAGTCATTTGTCAATTAAAAAATATCATCAATGGTGAGCAGTTTCAGTTATCAATCACAATTATAAGGAGGATTGGAAAAGATCATGCCATAATCACAACACAGTATGGGGCTTTTAATATATAGAAAGATAGACAAATGACAGAAGACTTCCCTATTACAACAGAAATAATGGTGTTGATACAAATTATGTACACACTATTAGTTGAGAAGAAGCCTTTATGCCTAGAGACCAGTGGTAATATGGCATGATTACTGAATTCTTAAAGACCATTCTTGGATGGATCAAGATTAGGGCCATATTCACCTGAATTGTAAGCCAAGATTCAACATACAAAATGATTCTTGACAGGTCTTTACTTGGAAACAATAATCAGCTATCAAGTATTAGATAAACATTGCTTTGGTAGCACCAAAATTCTAAAATGAAGTGGAGTCATGATGGGTGAGTGCACATTGCTCCACATCTTTTCTAACTGTACAATGACAGTAGAATGCTATAAAAATGAGGTACTTAAATCCTATAAGTGATGTTATAAAAAGAGTTGTGGGAGAACTATTTGATTTTATGGAGAATAATTATGTCAGTCCACAAAGAACTGTACTTGTTGATTAAAGGGAAGAAAAATATGATTATATGATGTGGCCAAGGCCCCCACACCTAAATTCAATAAAGCACAAATGGGAGGTTCCCAGAAAAACCATTGTATGTTGACATTCTTTTCTCGGGATTATCTAGGTGTAAAAATTGTAATGAAAAGTCACATCTGTTATTAAATAAAAAATAAAGAATGAAACAAAGACAAAGCAATAACAGATCTGTTATATGATGCATTTAATATTGATCAATGTTGCTCTTATTTCTATATCAACCAACATTTAAATCCTGCACAGAATATGCCTTAAAGCTATTTTTGGTCAAAGTAATTCAAGTTTAAGTTAATTTTGGACAACCATATATTAGGTGTTCTATATAAAAAGTAAGGTTAATATTATATAAAAATGGAGGTATAGTTGTAATAACACAAGATATAAAAATTTACACAGTTATTGCTAAAATAGTCAATAATGAATATATATATATAGTCAATAATGATAATTTCTTAAAATAAAATAATGAATTAATAAGAATTTTAATAGTTTTAAAAAAGATGCCAAATATTTGGAGCAATTTTTTAGTTACATATTCAATATAGTGAGTGTGAGTCATGCTCTGTAATATTATATTTGTTCCAAAAGGGTGAAGCTTTGATCAATAAAATTATAAAATTTATCTTTATGCAGCTCTATATAAAATTGATATGTAAACAATACTCACACTTTTAACTTCATCTACTATTTCAATTTGTTGCAATACAGAACGTGGCAAATGAACAGTATAAGTTTCTAGGCCTGTTTCAGTCAATGCATGTAGCAAAGAAGTCTCTAAAACAACACCTTTCATCATAGAGGTATAAGTGTATGAGCTTATAAACTCTGTTTTTGTTGTCAGATTGTATAAGAACCCCTCCTGTGAAGTTGAAAAGAAGACTCCTATTGCACTGAGGGAAGAAAATGATGGAGATGCCATATTTGGCCAGGGGAAAGAGAAGCTACACTGATCAGATTCAAATGCTGCTGCATTTAAAGGATCCACAAATTTCTCTAGAGAAGAAACTGAAAATTACAAGCAAATTAATTCAATAAAATATTTTTAAAAACATTTTGTTATTATATGCATTAATCTACTTATTTATCATTCTTAAAACATACAATGAGAATACTTTATCAAAAGTATATAAATTTGAGATTTTAATATTAAAACGACAAAAGTCAAACTTGACAATATTTAGCATGAATGCATTTTACTATTTTTTAAGATATTGTGAGGATGGAAATAATTATAAAATTGTAGGCATGAATACAAAGAAAAATTCAATTAATGTATTAAAAATTCCCTAATAACAGATATTCATATAATGTTTAGGATATGTCTTGTTTCAGAGTTAGATTTAACCCATTATTTATAATAATCTAAATGTCTACACTAAAATATTTATTTAAATAAAATTGCCTTCTAATATTATTTTAAAGTCATTTAAAAAATGTAAAGCTCAAAAACTAATTTTTAATTTCAAGAATATGTTATTAGGAAAAAAACAAGAATACAAAGTTTACAAAGAAAACTGAAGGAAGTAATAAATTTTAAATGCCTTGATTATTCATTAAAAACTTAAGAAGCAAAGAAAACAGCTTATAAATTTATTTTGAAATTTAGGAAAGTTTTGAAAAATAGAAATTTATCAAAATTCACTTAAGCCTTTTTCTGTTTTTAACTTTTTACAAAATTTAATTACTTTTTATAATAATTTAATTTAATCAATTTTAATAATTTTCTTTTCATTCTATGTTTTTTGATCATAAAAGAAACACATATATTATTATTTAATAGAAGCTGTAGGTCTAAATGAATTTTGCAATAATAAAAATACTAGCCAAAATAAATTATTTATTAGTAAAATTAACACAAATAAAATATAGTAATATAAAAAATTGATCATTTCACAATGAATAAATGATAACTATATAAGTTAAAATTCACCTCATTTAACTTAAAATTAATTGTTCAGAAAGAAATAAAGAGCACCATTAATTATATTTACCTGATTTATAAAAAGGCATCAGTTGAAGATATTTCAATTTTGAATTATTTTCCTTAAAAGAGAATTGCCTAAATAGCAATGTCACTGCATACAAATTAGATGAAATGGAAGGAAACATTTCAAAAGTTTTAGGATTAAGTCGCACATCGATTGTACACCCTCTAACAGTTAGAAGAGGACCATGGAATTCACAGTCATCATTTCCACTGAAGTTTTCATTAGCCTTATCTATAGCATGTAAATGAATATTAATAGGAAATGATTTTGGATGCAATTTTGATTCAATGTGTTTCTCCCATTCTTTATCCTTAGCACCATTGTATGTACAAGATTCAAATCTCCATTCAACAAAGTTTTCATCTTTCAGTTCTAGTTCATCATTTGCTTCCAATATATTTGCGCTGAGATCATTTTGTGCATTCTCTTCCTCATTATCACATACAACTTTAAAGACATGAATGATTTTATTAGACATGCAAGCAAAATAATTTTCACAAATGTTCAGTTCTTCAACAATAAAGGGAATAGTCACATCAGCGAAATGGTCAAAATCATTATAGGTCTGCCTAAAAGTTGGGTGGACCTTTGTGGTATAACAAAATAAAGACAAGATATTACCCAAGCTTACAGCTAATGAAGAAGTTTTGTTGCAAGATGAAATATACAAAGCAGGTTTTTCTAGAGGCAACTCAACCATTTCAAATTGCTTTCTAGTTGTAAGGTTATTTTCTTCAGGAACAAGAGAAGCTCCTGCAACTCGAACTCTTAAAGGTTGACTATTTGCTTCTATCCACCATCTGAAATACACTCTAACATATGCAACAAGGCTAGTGTGCCAAGAAACCTTGCTTTCAATTGTTGCAACATAATTACCTGCAAAAAATAATAAAGTATATTGCGCAGATGTATTCAATTTTAAAATATATAATAAATAATTGTTTTGAATAATTCTAAAGTAAAATGTATAACCTGAAAACCAAAGATAAAAATGTTTTCATTTAAGTTATTTTAAAAATATGAAAAACTATATGGATATTATAAAGAAATATTTCTTGTTAAAAAATTGCCAGAGTTTTTATAGATTTATTTTTTTCTTCATGTTAAATTGGGAAAAATAATTGAGATTATAATTCAAAAATTTGTTATTTTAGTGGAAAATTATTCTAATTATGCACTATTTTCTTTTTACTCAGCAAATAAAATTTCTTTCTTTTAAAATTTTGTAGGTGAAGACTTTGTACAGTCTTTGTAACAAATAGATTAGGTTGGTCTGTTGGATACTTTATGATCACTTTTTGCATATATAAAGGCTGATATAATTGGAACCCACAGTTTAAAGTGGATTTTGAACCACAGGAAGCATCCACACCAGAGGGTAGAATTAAGGCTTTGAGCTATTGAATTGAAAGTCAGAGAATTAACCATACAGTTTCCAGCAAAGAGAGAAATAAATTGGTTTGAGATCTGCAATATTTCATATATAAACTGCAGCTTGGCCATTAAAATCAAGTGCCTTGATAATGACATATGATTTTAATGACCATTTCTTGCAGTATTAGGCAAAATCAATTAAAATTTTGCACCTTGATTTTATATATCAGCTATTGTTAGTCTCAAATTATCAGAATTAGAATTTTATAAGCCTCTCTTTGATAGGATAAATTACATTATACATTGAGGAGTTGAATAAAAGTTGAATAGAAATGTGTAGCAAATATTAAAGCCTGAACAACTACCAAACATGTGATTATTCATTTTTCATCAACACTGAATTTGAATTTTTGTTCATATTTCCAATAAAAATGCCATTGATGTATAATAATTCACTGTCATTTATAAGTTGCATAATGTATAGATGACCCTTAGACCTAGTAACAAAAATAAAATAGTATAATACTTTCAAAATATTCAAACTAAATTTTACTTTCATGAACATTGTCAGAGAAATTTTAAAGTCATATAAACTTTTACTTAGGCTTACTAGGCAGTCTTACCAGACTGAGGATATTTTTGATTCACTGGGTAGAAAAAAGAAATGTTGGAAAAGAAAATATTTTTTGATTGAGGTCAATAATTTGCTAACTAAATTATTTTTTGTAAAAAAACAATATATTTTCATCAAAAATATATGTTTTATTTGCAAAAAAAAACTGCTATCTCCTTTTTGAAGGTAAAAACAAATAAGAACATTTTAAAATAAAAGCAAATGTTACTTATCTTAATATTACTTGAGCATTTATGATAAGTATTCAGGAAAATTCATTTGAATGATTTATTCTGACTATGTTATAGGGCATTTAATATAGATATATATACATACATACATACATACATATATATACATATATATATATATATATATATATATATATATATATATATATATATATATATATATATATATATATATATATATATATATATTGTGCCAATAAAGTAAAACCGTTTATTTGTGAGCATTTTTATCAGATGATTTCTAGAATAAAACAAATTTATTAAATCATTTTGCAATTTTCATTAACAAAGAATGACATGAATTTTTTATAACACTTGAAACAAGATAATTTCTTCCTTGAAAACAAATATATAGTTTAATTGAAAAAAAAATTACATTTAATTATATTTTCAATTTCATACTCAAATATATATCATGCACATATGTTTATTACATAAATACACACATTTTTAGTACATTTCTAATTTCCTCCCAGGCATTCAGTAGTAAAATATTTTATTTATACTATGCTAATGGCAGCTAGGGCACGTTAAAACTGGGCGTGGTTGCAATGTTTTCTAAGTGAAATGATAACCCTGGGGGTGGCAGGCCAAGTATTGGGGGTCTTCTGCTTGGTTCCTGCTTCAAAATTATGAATACTCCATTCAGATGCTTCTATTTAATTGGTAAGGCTCAACTCAAGGCTAAGTACAGGGAATCATGCTGGTGCAACAATAACACTAATTATATGCTCATAAATATTATTCAAATATTTAAGGAATTATAATCAATGTTAATATATTATAATCCTCATAGTATTTTAAATTTTTTAACTAATTTCAATATTTCCTATGCATTTTAAATAAATTTTCCTAAACTTTTTTTTCAGATAGAATATTTGAAAATTGTTATTAAAAAAGCTAATTTTCATTTTATTGATATAGATTTAACTAATAATATCCCTCCTTAAAGAATTCATACAGAAGCTGACAATTCAATTCTGATACCTTTTGATTTCTTAAATTTTTTCTAAAATCAAATTTGAATAGCCATGATTATCAACATTGATTTCTGCATTAAAACAACAAAGTAAAGGGAATATTACCATTTTAAATAACTCAGAAACCCTTGTATTGCAAAATACAGATAACTGCGAAAAGTGTCAATTTGTATTTATGAAAATATACCATAAAAAATGAATCTTTACAATTAGAAGTCAGAAAGTGATGTCTTCCATTTTTGGTTTGGCTACAACAGAAAACTATTTTGGTGCTTTAAATATAATCTTGATGTAGCTATCTTGATAATAACTACATTTCAAAAATATTGCTAAAACATAAATAAACAAGTGACATTGTACCAAATTTGCAATTTTTATTCTATATTCTGAAGTAGTAGCAGTATATTACTGCTTCAGAAAATGAAACTTATTCAAAATTTAAAAAAAGGCAGAAAGTCACTAAAAATGATGAATAAATTTGGGTTTGGTGTAGAAGAAGGAATCCGTTAGCAAAATATTTGATGATAAATATTGCCGATAAAATTTAATTTCTAATAAACCTGATATTTTCAGCATTTTAATGAACGTGGTTTTAGGTTACCATTTTGGTGCTTATTTTGATGTCAAAAAATCAAGGGGTATCGTAAAATTTATATTACGAAACAGAATGTACCATAGAAATCATACCAGATTCACAATATATTATTTGTTTTACAATATCAACCGTAGGAAAAGAATGTAAGACATTTCCTCTTGCTTCTAAATCATGGACGTTAATAGCGTGTTGAGTCGTTGATACTAATAATTTATCTTGAGCTCCACAAAATGCGACGGGCTCACTTTCTGATAGAAATACATCTTGGGATATGAAATGATGACAAGAAACTACCCGAACCATTATTTGTTAATTCGTTTCAACGAATGATATCAAGAGTTAATTTAAAAGGTTTAAACGAGAATTAGCGTTTTAATAATTTAACATTAAACATATTTTTAGTTTCAATTAAAGCTAAAAATTTTATGGAAATCAATTAAGTTCATAATATCGCTTATTTTATAAGAACTTTCACTTCTGCATTTAGTTTTCGGTCAGTCTTTGAAAAATTCAGTATATTGTGATGCCATACTTTTGCCAACTTTGATACTAATGATATAAAAATGTATAAATATGAATTATGATATGATACTCTCCACCCTTAGATGTAAAAAAATTACGAATGATATAAACTCTCCATTTTCTTAAACTTTGAGTTTAACTGTAAATTTGTATCTATAAATACCAATTCTTTGACATCTTTATGAGAGCTTTTTATGCTTCAGATCATAAGAAGTGTACATTGTAAGCAACGAAATTAGGACACTGAAGTGGGTAGAAAAGATCATTTTGAAAATGATTAAAATCCCAAGTAATTTTAGAAATTTATTTCACCTTTTTCTATTGCTCAAAATATTTATTACTAAGATAAGTGATTTCTTTTTAAAAGGAAGATAATTTTAGTTTTTTCCAGAGAAAATTAAAATCAAGATAAATAAAATCGAATAAAATTATGTTTTCAAACCAAAAGTTCAAAATGTTAATTGAATGACATGCGCTTTAGTTTCCAATCTAAGGCTTCCCAAATTTATATTCTACTTCTGCTGTGACTATTTATCAGAATTCAGAATCCACCTTGAGAACTGTTGTTCTTTGGGTAATATGTTCAATCCATTGCCAACCCATGGTTGAAAGCAACTTTTGAAAGGCTCAAAGATTTTGCACCTTGTCACCAAAGCGAAAGTCAGCAATAAATCCTTAGCTTGAACTTGTATATTTATGTCATTTAATTAAGTTTAAAGGGTTACAAATTTTTAATTACATGATCGCGTTAATTGCTTGTCCAAGCTTAAAGAAATTACTAATCATATGATATTGTTTTCCTAATGTGGCAAAGAGAATAAGGGAAATTAATTTTGTAAGCGATACAATACTATCCGAATTAAATGAGAAATTTGAAACATGTATTATCGATGATCAAAAGAAATCATGTTGTTGTTGTTGCTTATTCCTGTTGCTTATCCGTGACAGTACCATCACACCAGCCCCATGAATCCAAAAATAGTCAGTCTCACAAGCACCACCTCCGGTCTCAAATCCATGCCCCTCTCTCACACCCAATGCAGTGAAAAATATGAGATGGAGAGGCCTGAACCACTCGACATTTGTAACAGAGAGGGTAGACCTAATTGCAAAACTGCTGAAAATCTGTAGTGAACTGGAGCCTAAAGATCTCCTGAGAAAAATCGAGGCTCAGAACGGTGGGGTCACTCCAATAGAGTGGAACGTTCTTAACATTAAGAACGACCCATCTGGACGGACCATCGTTCTTAGTGTGCCTGAACTAGATGCTGCCACACTTCGTGCAAGGGGATATAAGTTTCATATTGGACTTCACCAAGTGCAGGCTAAAGTACTTGACAAACCTGCTCCTGCTGATGGGGGTGAAGGTAGTTCAAGGCAACCTCCACCACAGTAGAAGTGGTACTACTAACCTCAGTAAGAAATTTCTTGCTGGGGATATGCACCTGGCCCTGATTCAGGAACCCTGGTTGGTCAGGGGAAGAATCAGTGGCCTCAAAGGAACTAAAGGTAAGCTTATCTATTGTACTAATGGTAACTTGTATACTCTTACATAAAAACATTGAGGTTCTACCCCTCTCTGAATTTATCCTTAGGGACCTGACAGCTGTGAAAGTCAGACTCAACAGAGAGGGTAGGGACAGGGAAATTGTTTTTGGCTCTGGATACCTGCCCTATGAAGAGAAGGCTCCACCTGACCATTCTCTGCATAAGCTCATGAACTTTTGCAGAGATAACAACTTACAGGTAGTCCTAGGACATGACTGTAATGCTCACCATGTTGTCTGGGGAAGTACGGACACAAATGAAAGAGGTGAGTACCTTTTAGAATTCATTCTAAGCTATGGGTTAGATATTCTAAATGAGGGCAACGAACCAACTTTCATTACTTCCACTCGATCTGAAGTAATTAACATTACTATAGCGACAACGATGATTAGAAAAAATATCAAAAATTGGAAAGTAGATGACAGACCTTCTGGCTCAGATCATCAAAACATCCATTTTGAAATTCACTCTAATGTGTGTCTGGATCGCATATTCAGAGACCCAGTTAGGACGGACTGGAAGAAATTCCAGGAGGAACTGACTGGGTTGGTTGAGCTCGGGAATAGACCTATTAGAGACAACTACGATCTACAGTCGGTCTAAAAAATGTGTGAGCACCGGTACCCTTTCGAATTTCGATCACATCGGAAAATACGGATCTTTGAAAAGAACGAAACACGTGAAATTCAAATTAAATCCGAACGAATATTTCTTGTATCACGTAAAATTAAAACTAGGCGAACGATTGCATATTCTGAAATCAAGATGTCACGTACTTGGAAAAAGACAAATTTCACAAGCGTTGCATGCGTCCTGTCAAGTCCGTTGCTCATCTGACCATATGTGTCTTCCGCCTTGTTCAGAAATGATAAAATATGTTTCATGTTTCATATTTCAAATTTCAAACCTTTGAGTTTAAGAAGAGACGGCATTTCGCTCGAGCTTCAGTTCCACCGAGTCTCTGGATCTTTCCCATTGAACCCAGTGGTCTTGGTTATCGAACGGTCTCACAGCAATCGGGCTACTTTATTCACATATAATAAAGAGGGCGACGGAAACTAAACAATGGATACGATTTGCGTGATCATGGACATGGACGGATTCGCACACGATGGAAATTTCTTGTGTCGAGAACTCGGATTGATTGAAGCCACCAACGAAAATCCAGTTCCTTACGGATTTCGATTCGACCTTTGTCACATTTATCTGAGTCCGAAAGATTGGTGGACTGCAAAATATGGCAGCAAACGAATTCACAGACTAAGATTTCGACCCGACTTTAACGAAGGGGACGTCAAACCATTGAACGAGCTCGAAGACATTGTGGAATCGTTTTACAACGGAACGAAAAACACGAATAAAGATGTCGTGGCATACAAAGGCGGTCGAAACGAAAAAGAACTATTGGACGCTTTAAATATTCCAAATATCAATTTGGAAATTTACGGTTGTCCGAAATTCAACGTGTTGGCGAATCAAGAAGACCACAGAAGATGGCAATGCAATTGGCACACGGAGATTATGGAATCGGAAAAATGTCATTGTGCTATTGTCAAAGTGTTTGTTTTCAACAGGTTCGTTCAAAACGAATTAATGTGACAAGCATAATAATCGTTGAAACAATTGTCTCAATAAGCGTTTGTCTTTAACGTTGAAAACAAGATCCAAATATTTTCATGTTGATAACGACTTCCTGTTGATCCTGTATAAAAGGGAAGAACGGCGTGTCACAATTGCTTCTCAGTATTCAAAGCGTGCGAATTGTTTCTTCTCTTACGAAAATGAGTCTCTCAGTACAAATTACGTTGCAAGACTAAAGACTATTCAAAACGACAAGTGCAAAAAAGTGACCAGTGAATTGCAATTCATTAGCGTTGTCGACGGATCCAAGATATCGGTCTTGTCCGGATTGACGTCTTTCGAACTGCCAAAGACAAATGACCACGACGTGAAAAGATTCGTTTTACCATCCTATGAAATTGGAAACTTTTTAAAAGAACACTTATTCCAAGAAGAAATAATAATTGCAAGCGATCAGCCATGGACATTAAGCTATTTGCGATGCTCCCTCCCATTGGTTCAACATTTTCCAAAGCACATCATTGACGAACTTTTAAAATTTGACTAGTCGGCCTGTGGAAATGGTTAGCTTTTTAACCATCGTAATTAAAAATAAATTAAAAGGGAAAAAATCGCAGAGAGAAGCACATATGGGTGCTCTCTGCGATTTTTTTAACGACACACAACGAAACAATTTTGGAACGATTGTCACAACAAGTTTTTTATTTTACTTTTAAACGTACGCCGTTGAAAACAAGAGCCATAGATCTTCATGTTGATTAACAACTTCCAGCTTGTCCTGTATAAAAGGAAGAGTCGAAACGGATGCTTCTCGCATTTTCTTCTCAGCTTTCAACACGTTCAGATAGTTTTATTTTCTCTTCTCTGATGCGAACATGTCAGTCAACGTGAATTTTGTGGCAAGAATCAAGCTGATTCAAGAAGCCGGCGAAACTGTTGCTGGTGAAATAGAATTCACGAGCACATTCGATGGAGACAAGATTTCGGTCGTGTCCGGCTTGAGTTTTTTCGAAATGCCAAAGACAAACGACGGTCGACTATTTGTCGTTCCCGTTAAAGACTTGGACGAATTCTTGAAGGACCACTTGTACGAAAAATATCTGAAAGGAGACGATGGCTGGGAGTCCAGCATCGCCAGTGACGAGCCGTGGACAATCAGTTATCTTCGAAACGTATTGCCAGCCGTGTTTTATTTTCCCAAGGCAACGATTGACGAACTGTTGAAAATCTAAGAACGTGCCTTGAAAAGTTAGCCCTTTAGCCTTAGAAATTAAAGGGGTAAAAAATTTGCAGAGTTGCACTCGTGTGCGTTCTCTACGAATTTTTTACGACACACAATTAACCAAGAAGGTGACACGTTCATTTTATTTCTCAATGCAAAAAGAAGACGTTCGACCGATTTCTTCACAGACTTGTTTCATGTCACTCGAGAAAGAATTGCGCTTCTTGGCCATGCGATCAGTTGGGACCAGTTCTCAAGATTTTCTGCTACTTTATTCGTGAGCCGTCTGAACAATAAAGGAATACGCGTCGTACGAACATTTCAGAATAGCCAGGAACTCTGAAACAAGCCTCTGAGTTAAATTCACGTTCCTTGTGCCACTGTTTCAATTGAAACCTTGTGGAGAAAGTGTCAATCGAAACGACCAAGTCGTTTATGAACGAAACTCGTTTACGATGGCTACCCAGATTTTGGGAAAATCAAACGAGCGATCATCTCGACAAGAATAAAGACACACGTGGACGTTTGCAAGGACAATGATATGACCAACGAGCACACCAGATCACAAGCTTCTTCAAACGGTTGACGAGCTCTCTCAGCTAGAATCAAGAGACACCAGTCACTCGTCGGCGGACGAAGCCTGAAGAACATTTACATAGGCCACCGTATGCCCAAGCTTTGGAAAACGGAACTTGAATGCTGTTTTGGAAGAAGCGCTTGTGCTAAAGATTACACGAGACGCTTCTCTCAGCAAGAATCAAGAGACAACAGTCGCTTGTCAGCGGACGAAGCGTGAAGAACATTTACAGAGGCCACCGTATGCCCAAGCTTTAGAAAAACGGAACGCGAACGCTGTTTCCGAAGAAGCGCTACAACTTGTGACTCGTGTTGAGGTTTCAAAGTGAGACTCTTTAAGACTTGGTCGAACTGTTGACCATTTCCAGAATCCGTTGCTTTCGCCAGGACGAATACATTCCTATAGATGAGAATCGTTCTTCAATGGACGTGTAGAATAAGCAGAGAATCAAGTACGAAAGACGTGTCAGAAGAATTGTAATAAAACAAGACAAGTAATAGAACTAAGAACTAGAACTAAAGAGTATATTGGAACAAGAAAAAAAGGGTTACAAGTAAAAAAAAAAAAAGAGTATTTTTTTTTATAATCTTTTCTTGTTCCAATATTCTTTATGTTTCTACTTCTCTTGTCTTGTTAAATGTTCTAGTTCTATTTTCAAATTGCTTTCAATGGTTCTCCGTCAAATAGTCAAAAATTTGAAATGACTGGATGTCTTTATTCTCGATTGACCTGACAAATTCACAAGGCCAATGTGACAATGTCGTCGTTCGTCTCGAGTCGTTGAGATGACTGGTTACTTGTCTTGTGTGTCCTAGTTCTATTTTCAAATTGCTTTCAATGGCTCTCCGTCAAATTGCACAAGTTGAAATGACTGGGATGTCTTTATTCTTGATCGACCAAGTTAACAAGACCGATTCCAAACTGACCAAGGCCAGCGTGACGCGATTAGTTCAAGCGAACGAATCAATTCCAAAACGACACCATCAAGACGAGTGTTCCACTTTATTCATGAATCAAGATACGCTTGGCTTGCTTCAGACCGATTGTATTTCTCTAACGTGGAACAAGAAGATTTGAATGCGGCAATCTACAAGCAATCGTCGTAAAGAATCCTAGCTCGGACGGATCCAAGTCATCAAGACCAATTCCAAACTGACCTAGTCAGAATGTCAGTGTCTTGAATCATTGAGATGACAGTCGATTGGGAACAAATCAACTTAAAGAGAACCGTTCACTTGGCTCGAGCCTGAGGATTGGCTTTGGGTTCCGATCAATACAGCGAACAAATTCCAATGACTTGCGTGTCCTCAGCATGCCATCCAATCCAAACTTTGTATCACTTTATTCGTGAGACAACTGGCTCGAGTCGAACAGCAAGAGATCAGCTCGTTTGTCTACTGGACCATCAAACGAGTCACAATGTGTCGTGCGAGACTCTTTATTCCAACACGTGATTAGTTCATGCGAACGAATCAATTCCGAAACGACACCATGAAGACGTGAAGCCCGCTTCTCCGATCAAGACGAGTGTTCCACTTTATTCATGAATCAAGATACGCTTGGCTTGTTTCAGACCGATTGTATTGCTCGGACGTGGAACAAGATTTGAATGCGGGTCAACAAGCAAACTTTGTATAGAATCCTGGCTTGGACGAGACCAATTCCAAACTGACCAAGTCTCAGCTCTTAAATCATTGGAATGACTGTCGACTGGAAAAAAATCAATTTGAAAAGACACCATGAAGACGTGAAGCCAGCTTCTTCGATCAAGACGAGTGTTCCACTTTATTCATGAATCAAGATATGCTTGGCTCGGTACAGACTGATTGTCGGACGGCTCAACAAGCGAACGTTGTATAGAATCTTGGCTCGGACAGATTTCCTTTCCTATGTCCGATCGAGACAGTTGGTCCGCTTCGTATTCCTTTATTTACGCTGACTTTATCAATTCGATCCAAATATCAACGGAAATCAAGAGACATGAGCGCTTTGCAATTCCCAATGTTCGAACGTGTACAACAGGAAGCACCCAACCGGAAACGACCACACGCTTGCAATTTAAAGATATTCGACCGGAAACGACCACACGCTTGCAATGTAAAGATATTCTACCGGAAACGTTCACGCCATGCAATTTAAAGATATTTGACCGGAAACCGGAAACGACCACACCCGTGTAATTTCAAAGATTTGAACAAGTCATTTTATCTTCTCAGTTCAGATTTCTGGAATCATGTATATTTAAACAAGTGTCGGTCAGTTGTTGCTCATTCTGAATTTTCGAGTTCGTGCTGTCAACATGTCTTCTTATTCTTCTTGTTCTAAAATTTGCGATTGCTGTCACAAAAAAATTGTGAATTCTCGTCCTTACTTGTTGCCGTGTGGACATTATTTCCATAGATATTGTCTGATGCTATTCAACATATACAGAGGCGAGAACAAACGTTGT
Organism: Latrodectus hesperus; assembly: GCA_037975125.1. Classification (NCBI taxonomy): domain Eukaryota; kingdom Metazoa; phylum Arthropoda; class Arachnida; order Araneae; family Theridiidae; genus Latrodectus; species Latrodectus hesperus. The sequence continues at coordinate 58,280 of JAJQOW010000314.1, forward strand.
CTGAAATGTTCTGCGGACTTTGAGTCAATGGAATATGAGCTTCTAAAGCTCGATTTTCCGCCTGTGCCGCCAGAAGACGTGGAAAATGAACTGAGATCAATCGACGAACCGGAGCCGGCTTGCATGACATGCGAAATTCCGTTCGTTCGAGGCTAATGCAAGTCGTTTTGTGAACCGTTCGTGCTCTAGATATGCGAACACAAGTTTCATCACATGTGCATCAAGTATTGGGTGAACGATGGAAATCGGCCAGGTCCGCACTGTGACACGCCGATAACTTTGATAGACTTGGCGTTTCTCGATATTTATCCAGAGCTAGAGCCGACCAAAAATATTTGTCATTGTTCATGGTCCAGTGACGACGAAATGGACGTGGATTCATGAAGCGACGACTTAGAAAATCTTTGAAGAATACATATTTTGTCTTTCCACTTTCACAAAATAAATGAAAGTGCGTAGAAAAATGGCCTCAGGTCTGGCTTTGCGGTTACGGCTCAACGCCATTTTTTTACGTCACTTTATAAACCAATATTGAGAAAAGCTATTCGTCCAACAAGCTTTTTCTCTTGATGACATGAGATTTCTTCCACACGGCTGGTTCATGTCCAACAAGCTTCTGTCATGAGTTTTTTTCCACACGGCTGGTTCGTGGCATAGACTCGTGGATCTCGTAGATTGATTTTGAAATTCCCGTATATCTTAAGAAATGCCCAATAGGATTTACAAATAAATGGTTTCATATTGTAGTATATTACATTCCTAGAGTAATTATGGTATTCATTTTATTACATTAATATAATTTAGGAGAAAAATGAGTTTTTGTGTACTGCGCCAATATGGTGCGGGTGAATACTAATTCTCGCTTTGATTTATTTCAAAATTCCCGTATATCTTAAGAAATGCTCAATGGATATACAAATAAATGGTTTCATTTAGTAGTAAATTACATTCCTAGACTAACTGCGGTATTCATTTTATTATATAAAATATAATTTAGGAGAAAAATGAGTTTTTCTCTAGTGCGCCCATATGGTGTGGGTGACTTCTGATTCTCACTTAGATTGATTTCAAAATTCCCGTATATCTTTAGAAATGCCTTATGGATATACAAATAAATAGTTTCATTATTACATACTTAGACTAACTGTGGTATTCATTTTATTATTTAAAATATAATTTAGGAGAAAATTGTGTTTTTCTCTAGTGCGCTCAAAAGGTATGGGTGACTTCTAATTATCGCTAAATTGATTTCAAAATTCCCGTTTATCTGAAGAAATGGCCAATGGATAAACAAATAAATGGTTTTATTTATTAGTAAATTACAATCCTCGATTAACTGTGGTAATTATTTTATTATATAAAATATAATTTAGGAGGAAAATGAGTTTTTGTGTACTGCGCCCATATGGTGCAGGTAAATTCTAATTCTCGCTTCGATTGATTTAAAAATTTCCGTATATCTTAAGAAATGCCCAATGGATATACAAATATTTGTTTTTATGTAGAAGTACATTAAATTCCTAGACAAACTGTGGTAATTATTTTATTATATAAAATATAATATAGGAGAAAAATGTGTTTTTGTGTAGTGCGCCCATATGGTGCGGTTGAATTCTAATTCTTGCTTAAATTGATTTTAAAATTCCCGTATATCTTAAGAAATGCCCAATTGATATGCATTTAAATGATTTCATTTATTAGTAAATTACATTCCTACACTAACTATGGAATTCATTTTATTATATAAAATATAATTTAGGAGAAAAAATAATTTTTGTAGAGAGCGCCAAAATGGTGCGGCTGACTTTTGATAATCGCTTAGATTGATTACAAAATTCCCGTATATTTTAACAAATGTCCAATGATATACAAATAAATGGTTTCGTTAAGTAGTAAATTACATTCATAGACTAACTGTGGTATTCATTTTATTATATAAAATATAATTTAGCAGAAAAATGAGTTTTTGTGTAGTGCGCCCAAATGCATCGAATGACATCTGATTCTCGCTTTCATTGATTTCAAAATTCCCGTATATCTTAAGAAATGCCCAATGGATATACAAATAAATGGTTTCAGTTAGAAGTAAATTATATACCTAAACTAACTGTGGTATTCATTTTATTATATAAAAAATAATTTAATAGAAAAATGAGTTTTTCTGTAGTGCGCCCATCTCGTGCGGGGGACTTCTGATTCTCGGTAAGATTGATTTCTAAATTCCCGTATACCATAAGAAATGCCCATTGGATATACAAATAAATGGTTTCGTTTATTAGTAAATTACAATCCTAGACTAACTGTGGAATTCTATATAATATATAAAATAAAATTTAGGAGAAAAAGCAGTTTTCGTATAGTTCGCGCATATGTTGCGGGTGACATGTGATACTTGCTAAGATTGATTTCAAAATTTCCGTATATCTTAAGAAATGCCTAATGGATTTACAAATAAATGGTTTCATATTACAGTATATTACATTCCTAGACTAGTTATGGTATTCATTTTATAACATAAATATAATTTATTAGAAAAATGAGATTTTGTGTACTGCGCCAATATGGTGCGGTTGAATTCTAATTCTCGCTTAGATTGATTTCAAAATTCCCGTATATTTTAAGAAATGCCCAATGGATATACAAATAAATGGTTTCATATAGTAGAAAATTACATTCCTAAATAAAACTGTGCTATTCATTTCATTATATAAAATATAATTTAGGAGAAAAATGAGTTTTTGTGTAGTGCGCCCATATGGTGCGGTTGAATCCTGATTCTCGCTTAGATTGATTTCAAAATTCCCGTATATCTTAAGAAATGCCCAATAGGATTTACAAAAAAATAGTTTCATATAGTATTAACTTACATTGCTAGACTAAATATGGTATTCATTTTATTATATAAAATATAATTTAGGAGAAAAATGTGTTTTTCTCTAGTGCAGAAGGTATGGGTGACTTCTGATTTTCGCTTAGAGTGATTTCATAATTCTCGTATATCTTAAGAGGTGCCAAATGAATATACATATAAATGGTTTCATTTATTAGTAAATTACATTCCTCGACTAACTGCGGTAATTATTTTATTATATAAAATATATTTTAGGAGAAAAATGTGTTTTTGTGTAGTCTGCCCATGTGTTGCGGCTGACATGTGATTCTCGCTTAGATTGATTTCAAATTCCCGTATATCTTAAGAAATCCCCACTGGATACACAAATAAATGGTTTCATATAGTAGTAAATCACAATCCTAGATTAACATTGGTAATTTTTTTTTATATAAAATATAATTTAGGAGAAAAATGAGTTTTTGTGTAGTCTGCCCATGTGTTGCGGCTGACATGTGATTCTCGCTTAGATTGATTTCAAAATTCCGGTAAACCTTAAGAAATGTCCGGTGGATATACAAATAAATAGTTTCATTTAGTAGTAAATTACATTCCTAAGCTAACTGTGGTATTCATTTTATTATATAAAATATAATTTATGAGAAAAATGAGTTTTTGTGTTGTGTGCCAAAATGGTGCGGGTGACTTCTGATTCTCACTTAGATTGATTTCGAAATTCCGGTATATCTTAAGAAATGCCCAATGGATATACAAATAAATGGTTTCATTTAGTAGTAAATTACATTCCTAGACTAACTGTGGTATTCATTTTATTATATATAATGTAATTTAGGAGAAAAATGAGTTTTTGTGTAGTCCGCCCATAAGGTGCGGCTGACATCAGATTCTTGCTTTGATTGATTTCAAAATTCCCGTATATTTTAACAAATGTCCAATGGATATACAAATAAATGGTTTCGTTTAATAGTAAATTACATTCATAGATTAACAGTGGTATTCTTTTTATTATATAAAATATAATTTAGGAGAAAAATGAGTTTTTGTGTACTGCGCCCATATGGTGCGATTGAATTCTAATTCTCGTTTAGATTGATTTCAAAATTCCCGTATATTTAAAAAAATGCCCAATGGATATACAGATAAATGGTTTCGTTTATTAGTAAATTACATTCCTAGACTAACTGCCGTATTCAATTTATTATATAAAATAAAATTTAGGAGAAAAATGAGTTTTCGTAAAGTTCGCCCATATGTTGCTGTTGCCATCTGTTTCTCGCATTCATTGATTTCAAAATTCCCGTATATCTTAAGAAATGCCCAATGGATTTACAAATAAATAGTTTTATATTGTAGTATATTACATTCCTACAGTAATTATGGTATTTATTTTATTATATAAAATATAATTTAGGAGAAAAATGAGTTTTTGTGTAGTCCGCCCATATATTGCGGCTGATATCAGATTCTCGCTTTGATTGATTTCAAAATTCCCGTATATCTTAAGAAATGCCCAATGGTTACACAAAAAAATGGTTCCATTTAGTAGTAAATTAAATTCCTAGTCTAACTGTGGTATTCATTTTATTATATAAAATATAATTTAATAGAAAAATGAATTTTTTTGTAGTGCGCCCATTTGGTGCGGGGAATTCTGATTTTCGGTTAAATTGATTTATAAATTATCGTATATCTTAAGAAATGCCCAATGGATATACAAATAAATGGTTTCATTTAATAGTAAATTACATTCTTAGACTAACTGTGGTAATCATTTTATTATATAAAATATAATTTAGAAGAAAAATGAGTTTTAGTGTAGTGCGCCCATATGTTGTGGAAGACATGTGATGCTCGCTCTCATTGATTTAAAAATTTCCTTACATCATAAGAAATGCCCAATTTATTTACAAATAAATGGTTTAATTTTGTAGTATATTACATTTCTAAGCTAACTGTGGTATACATTTTATTATATAAAATATAATTTAATAGAAAAATGAATTTTTCTGTATAGTGCCCATTGGTGCGGCTGACATCTGATTCCCACTTAGTTTGATTTCGAAATTCCCGTATATCTTAAGAAATGTCCAATGGATATACAAATAAATGGATTCATTTATTAGTAAATTACATTCCTCGACTAACTGTGGTAATTATTTTATTATATAAAATATATCTTAGGAGAAAAATGCGTTTTTGTGTATTCCGCCCATATGTAGCGGCTGACATCTGATTCTCGCTTAGATTGATTTCAAATTTCCGTATATCTTAAGAAATGCCCAATGGATATACAAATAAATTGTTTCATATAGTAGTAAATTACAATCTTAGACTAAAATTGGTAATTTTTTTTATATAAAATATAATTTAAGAGAAAAATGAGTTTTTCTCTAGTGTGATGGTGCGGGTGACTTCTGATTCTCACTCAGATTGATTTCAAAATTGCCGTATATCTTTAGAAATGCCTTATGGATATACAAATAAATAGTTTCATTATTACATACTTAGACTAACTGTGGTATTCATTTTATTATTTAAAATATAATTTAGGAAAAAATTGTGTTTTTCTTAAGTGCGCTCAAAAGGTATGGGTGACTTCTTATTCTCGCTTAAATTGATTTCAAAATTCCCGTTTATTTGAAGAAATGCCCAATGGATATACAAATAAATGGTTTCATTTATTAGTAAATTACATTCTTAGACTAACTGTGTTATTCATTTCATTATATAAAATTTAATTTTGGAGAAAAATGAGTTTTTGTGTAGTTTGCCCATGTGTTGCAGCTGACATGTGATTCTCGCTTAGATTGATTTCAAAATTCCGGTAAACCTTAAGAAATGTCCGATGGATATACAAATAAATAGTTTCATTTAGTAGTAAATTACATTCCTAAGCTGTAAATAAAATAAAGAATGTAATTTACTAAAGTAAATTTCATTGTCGTGCGCCCATATGGTGCGGGTGACTTCTGATTCTCACTTTGATTGAATTCGAAATTCTCGTATATCTTAAGAAATGCCCAATGGATTTACAAAAAAATGGTTTCATATTGTAGTATATAACATTCCTAGAGTAATTATGGTATTCATTTTATAATATAAAATATAATTTAGTAGAAAAATGAGTTTTTGTGTAGTGCGCCCATATGGTGCGGTTCAATTCTGATTCTCGCTTAGATTGATTTCAAAATTTCCGTATATCTTAAGAAATGCCCAATGGATATACAAATATTTGTTTTTATGTATAAGTACATTAAATTCCTAGACAAACTGTGGTAATTATTTTATTATATAAAATATAATATAGGAGAAAAATGTGTTTTTGTGTAGTGCGCCCATATGTTACGAGTGACTTCTTATTCTCGCTTTGATTTATTTCAAAATTCCCGTATATATTAAGGAATGCTCTATTGATATACAAATAAATGGTTTAATTTATTAGTAAATAATATTTTTATACTAACTGTGGTATTCATTTTATTATTTAAAATTTAATTTCTGAGAAAGATGTGTTTTTGTGTAATGCGCCCATAAGGTGCGGTTGACTTCTGATTCTCGCTTTCATTGATTTCAAACTTCCCGTATATCTTAAGAAATGCCCAATGGATTTACAAATAAATGGTTTCATATTGTAGTATATTACATTCCTAGAGTAATTATGGTATTCATTTTATTACATTAATATAATTTAGGAGAAAAATGAGTTTTTGTGTACTGCGCCAATATGGTGCGGGTGAATACTAATTCTCGCTTTGATTTATTTCAAAATTCCCGTGTATCTTAAGAAATGCCCAATGGATATACAAATAAATGGTTTCATTTAGTAGTAAATTACATTCCTAGACTAACTGTGGTATTCATTTTATTATATAAAATATAATTTAGGAGAAAAACTAGTTTTTCTCTATTGCGCCCATAATGTATGGGTGACTTCTGATTCTCGCTTAGATTGATTTCAAAATTCCCGTATATCATATTGAGTATTATAAGACATTATATATGATACCATTGTGAATAATTTATGCATAGAATGTAGGTTTCGAGCCTTCCGATGGCTGAGTGGTTAGTGCTCCTGAATCCTGAGCTTTTGATCCTGGGTTCGTATCCCAGTTCGGGCATGGATGTTACTTTCTTTCTCTGTTCTCTCTGTATTTCTCTATCTTTCTTCCTTGATGATATATGAATGTGGGCCACCCTATAAACGGGTTTTTGGTGTTATGATGTGGGAATGCTACTCGCTTCCGTGACTTGGTTCACAGGTGCCCGCTGGGTAACTACAAATGAGTAGTAGTCCTGTGTCAATTGTGCAATGATACACATGGACGGCATTTTGAGCATTTGCTGTGAGGTTTTCTGTAAAAAATAAATATGATTGTGAAACTTTTGGTATTATTCATTCGCTTCCCCAACACTGTTGCAAGTGTGGGGCAAGCACTGTCCGGTGGGAATTCATATTTTCTGCCTTTCAGAGTGGAAAGCGACCCTATGTAATTATTGCTTGCCTGGATGGGTACTGTCACCCCTTTTAATTTGTAAAAAGAATTTAGAATCATCCGTTTATTATTATTGCTATGTGTGTGTGAGTGATTAATATATTTCGGATTTGAACCGGTTGTTATCGTTAACAATTTAAACATGTCTGCTTTGCCATAGTACATTTTGTGCGAGATACGCCTTCTATCCTTTATTACCTCATTTTTATCTGCTTGGGTCATACTTCATTTAAAGAGTTTGATGAAGCTCAAATATGTATTTTCATCACCAGCGCTGATTTTCTGATATCGCAACTGGAAATTTAAGTACAAATATATGTGATGCTCATAATTTTACAATAGTTATACCTAACAAATAAAAACTGCAATGAGTCGCTGCGGCTTTGTGATAAAGTAACGCACTTCCAATGGGAAGGTTTCGGATTCGATCCCAGCCACCGTTTAGCAGCGGGAGAATGATGTTTTGTCACAGCGTAGTAGACATTCTAATGTCCTACTTTAATGCCTTTTAATATTGCTTACATTGACTTCCGCGTGAAGACATTTCATAAGTAGTAGGCCGCATCCACATGTTGCATGGGAGGAAACAGGAAAACTCTCGAGTATCCACCTCGACAGACTTGCATGCAAAAGGTAAGAAACTAAAACTCATCTTTTGCTGTTCCATCGTAGCTGGGATTGAAACCAAGAACTTTTTCTCTAAAAAGCACTGCCCTATCATTTGACCTCGGTGAGGCCGTATATGTACTTGATCTGCATATAGCTCATCTATTTCATCGTATAGCTAACTATTTACACCTACAAAAACAAGCATGCATCTTTTAATAACCTCTTCGAACACTTCTCTTTGATGCATAATGTTCTGAGGTTCACTGTTAAACAATGGGAGATGAATGTTGCGCTTCTGCCTTTTGCATGCACATTTGTCGGATGATAGTTTTCGGGGTTTTCTCCCTTGCGAAACTAAAATATCCACTTTTAAGGAAAACTCCACCCTGAAGATAATTTGTGTCAAATAATTAGGCTGTACAAATTCAAATATTTTCTAATTGTATTTAAATAGATGATTGTGTAAAATTCATAACCCTCGAAACTCACTGCATCTGGAATGTATATATAAATATCATGTACCGAAATTAATACTGTAGATTCAATTGATTATTGAGATGTGCACAATAACACTATTACATTATTTTTAAAAAAAATTGTTATAAAATTCAGGGTCACTGTTGTTTTACATATACTGATTTGTTTTGTTTTCCCATGAGAGAGAGAAATCCAAATTATTTTTTAAATTAGTCCTCCTAGGGAAACAAAAGACTAAACATGTGTACATCATTTTAATTCATTAAAAAAGTCTGATTTTTAAACTGTCAACAGTTAAATTCTTAAAAAAAAATGTATACATCATTCATTAAAAATAAATTTTTAAAATTGTTCAAAATTGTGCATTTTTTTCTGATTAAATCTGATGTGTATTTAATTACCCGTTTATCAAGTGCTCGTATAATTTAATGAATGGGCAGTTAATATTGATGCCCAGACTTCAATTCCCATTAAAAATACTTATTGGATTAAATAATGTCTTCAATTTCTTTTTATCTACCTAATTGTATTTCAAATAAAAAATTGACCTATCACTTTTATTGAAAAGATAATTAAAATTTGAAAGGAGAAAAATCATTGAAATGTGGTATCTATGAGTCCAGATTGATAAGCTATTCAATGAGAGATTTCAATACTTATCATTATAGTCTGTGTGTGGAATTTCTATGGTTTGAACCTGTTAACTAGATTCATTAAATCTTAGTTTTGTGTACTATTTAATTGTATCTATGAATCAAAATGTCTAGGTTGCCTTTATTGTCATATTCTTCAAAATTTTCTGAAACTATTCTCACCACTATGAATTTGATTTTTCGTAAATTAATGCTATTTAAGTCATCTGTAAATATTTTATTTAGTTTCAAAATAAATGTAATACTAATAATTGCGCCTTTTTACGTTCATCTTGCTGGAAACTTATTATTTAAACATTGAATTATACTTTTTATGCAATAATAATAATAATAATAATAATAATAATAATATATATATATATATATATATATATATATATATATATATATATATATATATATATATATATATATATATATATATATATATATATATATATATATATATATATATATATATATATTCAAATTTAAATAAAATACAATTTAATGTCACATTGAACGGATATCTAAAATTGTATTTCAAAAATTAAGCTAAGTTAAGATTTGATGTTATGTGTTAGTTTGAAGAATTATTGCTCTTTTTTAAATTTATATTTCAACGTAAACAGAAGTGCAATATGATTTGTTTTACTAGCAGAGACTTTTTGTTTTAACATCAAGAGGGAAAAAACATAGTCCCATATGATGAGAACTAAGAACAAATAAATTATAGAATTCCGTAGCGACTCCGAATTATCATTTGTGTGCTAATAATTTAACTGTCTTTAATTTAATTTCATACTTGCAATTTTAGGAAATCTTTTAAAAATAACAAAATCTTCGCATATTTATAAATTTCTATTTTAGTTATTTAAATACTTTTTTGATTATCTGCTTTAAAGTAAGTTGAAAGCAAACCATTTAATAAAATTCTTTGATTTCAATAAAGTTTTTATTTTTGCGGTAATTGTAAGACAAACGTTTAAGAAAAGAAGCATAGTTTAAGAAAAGAAGTAAAAAAAGAAGCATAAAACTTCATTTAATAAATCAAATGAAAATCTGCTAGCTGCCGAAGAGCTTAATAAATGCGACTTTTCCACGCAAATTTGTTTTAAATACTAAATTTTTTCGAATTATTTTTGTCACTTTTAAGACTTGATACACTGCATTCCTTTAGAAATTAAATACTTAGAAATACAATAAACTATAAAATTTCTAATTTTAAGAAAAATGCTACGTAAATATTTAATATATATATCCTTTGAGTACAAATTATTGAAAAAAATATGTTGTATATATTATATATATATATATATATATATATATATATATATATATATATATATATATATATATATATATTTTTTTTCCAATAACTTGTACTCAAAGGATATATTACATATGTATATATAAATTAAGGTAGAATAATTTTGCACTCAAAGAAATTAATTTTGAATACATGAATAATGTAATGCTACTTAAAGAAATGCGTTCGAGAAAATAGCTGTGTATTTCTCAAGCTATGCTTTGATTCTTTTTTTATAAAAGAAACAGGAATATCAATACTTATACCGCTAATCATGAGAAACAAAATTTTACTGGGATTCATTAAATATTAGTTCATAATTTAAACTACATGAAAAATTGTTTTAAAATTCTTGTCCTCGTTTTAACAAAAGAATATTTATTCATTTGCCTTAAGAATATATATATATATATATATATATATATATATATATATATATATATATATATATATATATATATATATATATATATATATATATATATATATATATATAAATAAATATATATATAAATAAATAAATATATATATAATATATATATATATATATATATATATATATATATATATATATATATAAATATATATATATATATATATATATATATATATATATATATATATATATATATATATATATATATATATATATATATATATATATATATATATATATATATATATATATATATATATATATATATAAATATATATATATATATATATATATATATATATATATATATATATATATATATATATATATATATATATATATATATATATATATATATATATATATATAAATATATATATATATATATATATATATATATATATATAAATATATATATATATATATATATATATATATATATATATATATATATATATATATATATATATATATATATATATATATATATAAAGCAAAGCAGGATTTGAAGTATCATAGGCGAAAATCGAAAGATACAAGATTTGATATAAAAATTGAAAAGTATTAGAATAGATACAACACTTATGATGTTTAGCCATACATTCAGCGCAAAAGCAACTAAAATAGAATTCATAAAATTCATAAAATATAATTAAACGTACATTTTTATAAAATTAATCAAAAACCGAAATGAGAGAATAATAATCAAACACTAGATGGAGAATAATACATTGAAAATATGAAATATAGTAAACAGAAGGAAATATGTTCAGTTTAAAATTTCAAAGAAAATATAGGGGTGTATTGACTTCTTTCAGACAATGCCTTGGGCCAATGTAGAAAACCCATACTTTGTACCAACATCCTCTGAAGAAGCTGGCCATGTTGGTACTTCGCTCCATTTTCGTTCCATTTTTTTATTCTATTTTATTTTATTTTATTTATTTTATTTTTTTTTGGAAATTTTAAACTATATATTGAACATTTTTCCTTCTGTTTACTATATTTCATATTTTCAATGTATTTTTCTCCATCTTGTATTTGTTTAGTTTTATGAAAATGCACTATTAATTTATATATATATATATACAGGGTGATTATAAAAAACTTTGCCAACATCTGCACTTCTAGCGTCCATTCTATTTAACCGATCAAGATGATATTTCAAATATAGTTCTTTTGAGATATGCGCTCGAGATTCTGTGAATGGCAACACAGTGGCCCTCGCGGTTACAGTTATAGTGACAGAAACTCGAAATTTTCGAATGGCAACGTCTACTTTTTACCATCGCAAAATGTTCAGCACATGCGAAAACCCTAAATAGCGTTGAAACGGTACCGATATGTCTAAAAACGGACGTGTTTTGCAAACACAAAAAAGAGTTCTGAAAACCGGCCAATAAAACACGATCTGGGCGCACGCAATAAATTTGCATGTGACAGAGTCAAGAAACCAATCACAGAACGCCGGTCGCCAGATATTCAGCGTAGGAAACCAATAAAATACCAAGCGGGTATGCGAAGTCGTCATTCGGGAACTCGCACATGCCGACGATATGAGTCTTCCTAGGAAAGTTCGCGGTAAATTGATCAAACTCTATTACCAAAATGGGATGAACGCTGCGGAAGCCTTGCGTGTGTATCGCCGCAATCATCGACAACGACGTGGCCCATGTACTCTGCAAGCTCTGCGTGATTTAGTGCGGAAATTCGAAGATACAGGCTGCACCTGTGACAAACAGCGCTCCGGAAGGCCAACTAATTCTGAGGACGTTGTCATGGAAGTGCACCATACAGTGACTGCAGGACACACAGAAACCGCAAGAGGCATAGCGCGCGTGTTGGATATTCCGAACTCAACGGTCAGCAAGCTCTTGCGCTCGGTACTTCACATGTTTCCCTATCGGTTCCAGCGCGTCCAGATGTTGGAGCCGGGTGACCCACAGCAACGTCTGGACTTCGCAAATGCATTTTTGTTACGATATGATGCGGATAACGACTGATCACTTCGCATACTATGGACGGACGAGGCGCATTTCACCTTAAATGGCAGCATTAACACAAAGAATTGTGTGCAATGGGGAGAGACGAATCCTCATGCTGTGGCGCCAGTACCATTATTTGACGCCAAAGTGACTGCGTGGTGCGGCATTACAGCTACATTTGTTCTGGGCCCGTTCTTCCTTGAGGAAACGACACCGACTGGCCCTGCAACATGTTCTGTAACGGGCCCTCGGTATGCAGCCATGCTGAAAAATTATGTCTTACCGGAGTTGCGTCGGCTGAATGCACTCAATGACATTGTTTGGATGCAAGATGGCGCACCTCCACATATAGCGAGGTCAGTTAAAAGGCTCCTGGATCAGCATTTTGGTGATCGCATCATCTCACGCTATTATCCTTTTCCGTGGCCTGCGCGATCCCCAGATCTGACGCCTATGGATTTCTGGTTTTGGGGCTATCTCAAATCCAGAGTTTATCTGTGCAATCCTCAAACATTGTCGGACTTAAAGGATTCTATACGGCGTGAGATTGGAAACATCCCTCGTGCCATGTTGCGTGCAGCGACATTGTCCACCGTCTCCCGCATGCAATGCGTAATTGCCTGTGATGGCACTCATGTGGAAAATGTTTGAAATTAATAAAGATTTTTTTCTCTTTGTGTTCTCATCATTGAGCAGTGTCTTGTCTCTGTCGTATGCATTATTCCTCCGTGCGCCTTGAAGAACTGTTTGTATGTGTATAACACGTCGGTTTTCGGACATATCGGTACCGTTTCAACGCTATTTAGGGTTTTCGCATGTGCTGAACATTTTGCGATGGTAAAAAGTAGGCGTTGCCATTCGAAAATTTCGAGTTTCTGTCACTATAACTGTAACCGCGAGGGCCACTGTGTTGCCATTCACAGAATCTCGAGCGCATATCTCAAAAGAACTATATTTGAAGTATCATCTTGATCGGTTAAATAGAATGGACGCTAGAAGTGCAGATGTTGGCAAAGGTTTTTTATAATCACCCTGTATATTAAAATAAACTATATAACAGAATTATTTTTTTTTCCACTTTGCTTATATATAATGTATGTGAAGGAAAACAATCTATTAAACGTAACATGTTTGCTTGAGTTTATTCTTTTGAAATTACAAGTATTCACCAAGATATTACCACTGAAATTTTTTGAGAATTTTACTTCTTTCTTGATAGAAATGGTACCATTCACTATATTCAAATCCAAATTTACTTTGATAAATTTCCAGCATTTATCAATTGAGCTAGGTAGTATGTATATATTACGCTATGTTGCATTATCCTTATTGAAACTGATAAAAACATTTATGAATATTATTTCATAGAATTCAATTAACAATTTCCATCCATTTGGCGCAGTGTAATAATCATATCTATCGTAATATTTGGCAAAAATTCAAGTCTTTGCTTACGATAAATCCATTGTTTGTTTAACCAACTCAGTTTCGATAAATTAATGGAAAATAGAATGAAGCGGCAACTTGTTTATTTTATATAAGTCATTTGAGTAAGTATTAGGCCACTTCGTCAATATCATCATTTTACAGATAGATATATAAAAACTACATTTATTAAAAGACAATACTTAGTAGCAACATTTTTAAATTGTTACAGTCTATGATAGAACTTGCCATCATTGTCTTTTTCGAGATTTTCACGAATACGAGATTGATGGAAATATATTCATCTTTAAGAAGTAGTTCGTAAAACACTAAATATCCTGAGTTAGAGTTAATAGTATTTTAACAGACACGTTCATTCAAGAGAAAAATTATTTCCAAGGACGTGTTTTGAATATAACACTATTTTAATTATTAAATAAACTTCTTCGAAAATTTCCAAACAGTGTAAGCCTTTGAATGTGTGCGATAACTTAAGAAATTCATGCCGGCTGATGATTTGATAATTTAGTGCGAGTTGGCTGGCTTTTAGTTTAAGGCTGTTCAAAATTCAATGTTTATGGGAGAGAGACAAAACGCAAGGTATTCATCTCTTTTAAAAATAAAGAAACTGGCACCTATTTCTACAAACAATGCCAATTCCATCCAAATCCTTAATTTTGTGTAGGAAGTAATTTAATGCATGTTACTCATGCCGTTAAACATGCAGGGCTTATTTTCATTTATAAATTTATTTATTATTTTCGTATGGTTTTTAAGGCTTTATTTCAATAAATATTCTTAAAGTTCTTTCCTGTCTTGATATGTTGAGATATATCCTAAAAATTCCCCCACCATATGCTGATATAATATTTGTGATCACCACATTGTGTTATGGAGCAACTAATAGAAGCCAGCTGATAAATCTAGGCTTCACAATACCTTGACACAATTCATCACCCCGTTTCGAAACTTTTGGAAAATAACACATTTAAGTTTTACGTATTACACGGTAAGAATCATCGTTGAAAGTAATAAACTTTGATTTTTTCTTTTCTTTCGCACATTTTTAGTTTACTTTTTATTTAATTTTCTTCAAACATTTCTGAGTATTCCAGAGCTTCTGTTTGAAGATTTGTAATAGTTAAAAGTTTAAATCATTGATTTCAAAACTTGGAATAAATATGTTGTGACTCTAAAACACATTATCGATTTTGTATGTTCTAATAAATGATAAATATAAAAGTTTCAAGGACAACTAATTTAGCCCAGCAAAAAGTGAATGAATCTTAATTTAAAATTATAGCCTATCATTTTATATAATATAATTATTTGGACACGTAAGGCAAACTTATTTTCTTTTAATATGCTTATCTCAATGGAGATTAGAAATATTTAGTGCAAAAACGAGTATTAGTTTACTTAAAAATTATCTGAAAGTTGATGTCGTCAGTTCCTTGACCCACATTGAGGACAATAGAAATGAACTGAGGTAATGAGTGAAATAGAGAAAGACTTGGCATCACGGGCTCTGTAATAAACAATTGATCAATTCATGAAAATAAATGGTGACACTTTAGCTTAATGATGCATTCTTTTATTCCTATAAAACATTTGTTAACTATTTTGCTCAATTAATTATTTACATTTCCTTTATTTACAAAAGGTAAAACATTTCATCCCTTGTATATGAGGCCTTTGCTTAGAGATGTATCAATCAAGAAACAATGTCAAGATGTCTGATCAGTCCAAATAAAATTTGTTTTAATTTCTGCGGTTTTTTTTTCTGTTCCTACAAAAATAAAAATCCTCGATGAAACTATAAGCCAAATAAACAAAATTTTTCGTAAATTTTGTTAAAATACTTGGATGCAATAAAGGAAGAAAATTTATTTTTCAAAAATTAATATATATATATATATATATATATATATATATATATATATATATATATATATATATATTATATATATATATATAAATATATATATATATATATAAATATATTATATATATATATATAAATATATATATATATATATATATATATATATATATATATATATATATATATATATATATATATATATATATATATATATATATATATATATATATATATATATATATATATATATATATATACTGTTGAAATAGATAAGAAGTTCACCATTTTATCCGTTTAAGAATGTTGTTAATAAAAAATAAGTGCGTGAGTGAAACACAATTGTTTTTGTCTTCTTTTTAGGGCACGTAAAATCAAAACAAATTGAATTGAAATTAAATCAAGAAAAATAAAATAATAAACGTATTTCCAATATATTTTATACTTTATTTTGAGTATTGATAATTATTTTTTAATATTTGATAAATAATAAATCTACAATAAAGTTATTTCCATTGATCGATGTAGTTAAAACCATGTTAGAGCAAGATATTTTTCTGAAAACATTGGAGATCGCAAAAAGCTTAATTCAGCTCAGCCAACTATTTCGGATTCTATTCGGAAGATAATATTGGTGTGGTAATATTCAAAATGAATCCCACCTGAATTAAGTCCGAAGAATTTTGATGCTCGATTCGTCATATGCACATCTCTACTTGTTTGGAACATAATGGAGCCCTTCTTGAACCGGATGATAACAAGGGATGAAAAGTGGATTACCTCCAAAAACATCGTAAGGAATAGGGTATATCGTGTGTAAAACCTAGCCCTTCCAACTCTAAAGTAAATTTAACTCTAAATAAGAGAATGTTGTGCAAATTCTGGAACATTTGAAATATATAATGAGCATTAAAAATTGAACAAAAAACTCAACTCGAAAAGTATTGCCAACTATTGAATAATTTAAAGGGAGCATTCCAAGAACAGATGCCGGCAATGTTCTAAAAAAGAGCAGTTCAAGAAAAAGGCGATGAAAAGAGTTCGTCAAATATTGCAGAACTTGGCTAGGAAATTCTGCCCCTTACATCATACTCCTCGGGCCTATCACCCTGTAACTATTACTTGTTTTTGTGCTTAAAGAAATTTTTGAAGGGTTAAAAATTTCCAAAGTGAAGAAGATATCAAGCACTGTTTCCATTTTTCGCATGAAAAGATGAAACATTTTTCAAAAATTATATCTGCAAATTGCCTTCATGCTGGCAAGAAGTCATTAATAGTACACATCGTTTATTGGGGATGAAGGAAGGAACACACAGAATAGTTTCCGGAATTGCGAAAAACCTAAATTGGAAACTTTTCTGAGAGAGCTTGTTAAATAAAATAGGATTGGATTGGTTCTTCAAACAACCAAGTATTCATCTACGATGTGGGCGTTGCTAATTTTCGCGAAAAATTATAAATTTTATTTGTGAAAATAAGAAAATCTATAATATATTGAATAAAAAAATCCTTTGTATATTTAAATATATATACAATTGATGTCATTTTTTTAAAATTTCTAAATTTTTTTATCTTTTTAAATTATTTATGTTTTAGGTATATACTCAAAATATTGAGAAACTTTGCATAAATAGTTAAAAAAATTTAAAATAGATTTCAAACAAAGATAAATCATTATTCTTCGGAATTGTCAAAACCTATAAAAAGTGAAAGTCTAGTCATAATAGAAAACTTACGAAATATATTAATAAATTTCTCAATAGATGTAACATTACAGCTCGTTTTCAATATTGTGTGGAAGGTTAAAAAATAATAATAAAGTTAATGTCAGCCCATAATGTCAATTTCTTCTATATCTCTGATTACCGGAAACTCCAGGACCAGTTAGGTTAGGTTAGGTTACGACAAAAAGCTGTTTTAGAGCTTTATGCTCATAGGCTTATAGCTCGCATTGAGTAAGATTGAGTTTTTATTTGAAATCTAAACGAAAATTGATGGATTGATGATTTAAAAAAAGACTATCAAAACGAAAAGATAAGCACAGCGTTTGATTGACAAATGTAGGGGAAATTAGACCGCTTGGAAACACAAAGACGAGAAAAAAATTAGTCTATTAATTTGTTTAAAAAAAAACTTGTTGCGTAAATTTTCTCTTTAGGACTCGTTGACAAATCTAAAATCCAAGAGAAAGAAAGAGCTCCGATACAAAATTTCTCTCTTAAAGAATTTCTTGCTTGATCATATCGAGGACACGATAGCATTATGTGATCCATAGTTTCTTTTTCTCCATATGAGCATTTATCCGTTGAAGAATGTCTGAATTTATGTAATTCAGCATTTGTCGGAAAAGATCTAGTTCTAACTCTAGCTAGCCTCACTTCTTCAAGGCGAGAATTAATATAATTGCGGTGAATTTTCGTGATAGAAGACATGTGCGAAAAATTAGAGGCATATTTACTTTTATACCATTCGTTGTTATTATAAATGATAAAAATGTTTCTTATATTATGGATAAGGTTTTCAGGTGAAATGAGTGCATAATACTTTTATTAATGGCCGATTTTGCAAGAGAATCTACTTTTTCGTTCCCAGCAATTCCGGAATGATCTGGAATCTAAACTATTTGAATAGATTCGCAAATCTTAGTTGAATTTACTAAAACCGATCCGATGTGTTGAATGATGGTTGAGGAAGAGGTTGAAAGAGTTTTCAAACTGCTTAAACAGGATAAGGAGTCTGATAATATGACATACTTGGAGGGAGAAATACAGAATTTAGTCACCGGCTTATTTACTTGCCCGGAAACAAAGGAGTTATTTCTGCTGTTATGAACAGTGATTCCAAGTTTATTTTCTATTTTAGATGCATCAGTAAAAAATAATATGTGATTTGACCATTCAGAAGTAATATGCAGTTCAAAGAGGTCATTGATAGAGGTGATTGTAGGAAGATTTTTAGTCTGAAAAGTATATAGTATTGAAAAGAAAAGTATAAAGTATATTTTTAGTCCGAAAAGAAATATTTTTAAATTAATATTAACAGCTGTAGGTTTTGCAGGAACCTTTAAAATATGTGATTCTTGAATTCCATTTTCTTCGAGCCATTTTTTACTCGCAAAGACAGAGGAAGGAAGCCAGAGATTTGGCTGTATGGTATTGATTCCCACAAACTACCACATGGAGATCTGGTAGAAAGTGCAAGGTTTCTATTGTACATCCTTGTAGAGAGAAAGTTTTGTCTTACAGAAAGAGGTAAGACCCCTGCTTCTTTCAGAAGAAATGGAATTGGTGTCCAGCGAGGAATATCTGTAGCAATTCAAAGAACTGAGTGATATATCGGATCCAAGATTTTTTGGTCTGATAAGCTCGCAGATGTAAATACATGACATCCATAATTGAGGCTACTTGTAATGAAGGACTGAACAATTTAAAGTAAGTGATTAGTTTTTGCTCCCCATCTATTACCCGCAATAGCTTTTAAAACATTAATTTTCTTCAGGATGGATTTTTTTTCATTTGAAAATTATACTTGAAGGTTAAGTTATTAGTAAAATAGAGGCCCAGAATTTTTATGTGCTTAGACCAAGAAATAGGTAATTGGTTGATAGTTAGTACAAAATTTACAGGATATTTTTTGGAAAAGAAATCAATGACTGAACATTTTGAGGAATCAATTTTTGGTTTCCATTCTTCACATCATTGTTCAAGTTTTATGATTGCAATCTGATTTTTTTCTGTAGATTTTCTTGTGATGAATGAACAGCCAAAAGGATTATGTCATCACCATGAATAAAACACTTAATGGCAGGAGAGAGAACTTCGTAAATATCTGACATATAAATCATGAAAAGAAAGGGAGAAAGAACATTGCCTTGAGGAACACCTCTATTAGAGAAAGTGGGTTGAGATAAAGTTCCACGCCATTTCACTTTAAAACTTCTATCCGATAAGGAATCCAATATCCAATGAGCAGCATTTCCTCTGAATCAAATTGGAGATGCTTATAAATAAGACCGTCTGGCCCCACTGAATCGTAAGCTTGAGATATGTCTACAGTTGCGCATATGACATATTTTCTCTGTGAGCGTAAAGCAATAATGTGAGGATGAAGCATAGAAAGAACACACTATCGCAACCTCTATAAGGCATAAATCCATGATGATTTGGATGAAAATATTTGGAAAGGGAGATATGATTTATTAGACAATTAAATATCATGCATTCCATGCCCTTACATAAAACACTTGTAAGAGATATTGGGTGATAAGAATTTACTGATGTAGTATCTTTCCGAGGTTTTATTATAGGAATTATGATGAATTTTTTCCAAGATGGGGGAACAATACCACTTAACCAAAAGTTATTTATGAGTGACAATAGGGATCGTAAAGCTATGCTTGATAGACCCATGAAAATTTTAGCTGATATTAAATCAGGACCAGCTGAAGCATTTTTGCATTTAGAAATCGCCAATTGGAGCTTTGAGAGGGAAAATGCAGAGTTATATTTTAAATCAAAGTTTGAACTTTAATCGTGAGGTAGTACTTCAGTTTCAGATTGACGAGAATAAAATTTGGCAAATAAGTTACCCTGATCAACAGGGGTCCGAAATAATTGAAGTTTCGGCAGAAATTAGAAGATGATGAGCTGGTGAGTCAGTAGATCTATTTTTAAATCTTTTAAGAATAGAATAAATGTTTTTAGATATACCAGCATTTGTTGTAGTTTTATCCCAGAAATTTCTGGAAAGGGTTAGAAGAAGCTGATGAAGTTTTGCAGAAATTCGTTTGTACTGTATCCACAGAGTATGATTAAGAGAACTTTTCGCTTTCCTCCAAAGTTTTCTTTTTTGACCCACAAGATAACAACATTGCGATGTCCACCACGGAGAATATGACTTTAAAGGAAAGAGTTGTTTTTTTTTTCCTGAATTTATCAAGATAGTTTTTGCATAAAATTTGGAATTGATCTACAGAAACTAGTCCATTATTAGCGATTTGAGTGTGCATTGAATTGAAAAAGCCAGTCCATAAAATTCTACTGTGGGAAGTACCTTTCGAATAATCGTTATTGTAGATTTTGACACTTGTTTGAATAGGGACATGGTCACTACCATAACTATCTGAACTGACTGAGAAAGTACAAAAAGGAAAATTATCAGGAGATACAAAGTTATAATCGATAAGGGATGGTCTATGGTTGAGTCCGAAATGAGTAAGCTGAGAGATATTTAAAAGACAAATGTTGCTATCCAGTATCCAATTAAGGAATTTTGAAGATTCGGGAGAGTTTGAATAACTACCAAGCGCTAAACTTCGTATATTAAAGTCTCCAATTATTATGAAGTTAGGATGAATATTTGATAAGATGCTGTGAACAAAGAACTTGAAAATTTAGCGTGTGAGACGTATACATTTACTAAAGTAAGTAATGATTTGGATGTAGTAATTTTTATAGCTAATATTTCTGTATCGTTATCTTCTGAGCGGGATATATTTAAAACTTGCACAGGTAGAGATTTATCAACAGCAAAAAGAACACCTCCATCACGACCACCTTGCTTATCTAATCTAATTATTGTTTTATAACAAATTTGTAATAAGTCGGAACTTTTAAGAAATGTTTCCTGAAATACTAGGACATCGGAAGATTGAAAGTATGGAAGTTTTACATACGGGCGCTTAGATAGAACGCTTCTTGCATTCCAAGAAATTAAATTGAATATTAAATAAAACTAAAAACCTGAACAGTTACTAAAAATAAAAAAAGTGCTCTCGTAGTACAAGAATATTTTAAAAAATTATTTGAATGTTTTTTACGCCTTCTTCCTGACTCAATTCTTTCTTCAATTTTAGGTTCTGCATATTTAATATTTGGTTGAAAAGACTTCATAATAGGTTGTTCAAGAGATATAATTTGCTGATTCATAGAATTGTTTGGACTTTTCTTTCTTGACTGGGTAGATCTTGCACGACTCATTCTTGGAGGAAATCTAGAAACTGATCTAGCTGGATTCGAACATGTTCGCATACATTCTTTCATTAATGAGAACAGTTGTTGGACTATTTGATCTTGTCTTGCCTGTATCGCAAGTAATTTTGCTTCAAATATAGAAGGCATCTCAGTCACTACTTTTTTAACAATATCAGTTATTTCAATTTGATTCGGCAAGAAAGGAAGATGACTTTTGATTACACTGGAGTAGCTGGTTTTTAAAGATTTATGATTACGTTTTCTCGCCTCAAAAAATGGAGGGTGGTTCATGCTTTCAAAATGTAAGAATTTTTTTCTTCAAGCCTCGTAGGGCAGGAAATGTCATTAGCTGCAGGATTTCCCTGACAGCTTATACATTTAGATGTTTCATTGGCCCAAGGAGAGTCATCGTGGAATGTTCCACAGTTTTTACATAGGAAGACTTTTTGTTTGCATTTTTTGGTAGGGTGAGTGTATTTATAGCATTTTTCGCATTGGCGAACGTTATCAACAAAACGAGAAATTGGAATGATGGAATAGAATAAGTTAATTGTTTGAGATAGATGATGTCCAATGACGCTCACTAAAATATTTTCGCTCAGTTCTTCGGAATTCTTTTTTGTAAATCTTTGTAAGCTTAATACCGTTACGCCATTTTGCGCAATTTCTTCAGCAACAAGATATAAAGGTAAATCTAGATTTATTTCTTTTATAAGAAATCTTGAAGGAATGTATTCAGGTTGAAAAATGGAGTTCACAGGTACTCCAAGAATGTTGTTTATCTTGCTTATTTCTACATCAGTATCTGGGCAATTAGTTTGGAATAGAAGCTTACCTTGACGGGTGTGTTGAATCTGTATTATTTTCTTGTGATTCTTTACAAGTTGAATTATTTCTTTCTTTAAACTGTAAGGTTTCTTTTGGAATAGATGCAGTACCATCAGTGGGAGACAGGAAAATGAAGAACTTACCATTTTTCACAGATAACTGGATTAGTTGTGGAAAATAGAATCTTTGAAAGTCAATAATTTTGAAGTGTTTATTTTTGGAAAGCGCAAATCGCAATCCGCATAAATCATTTCAGTCTCTGCTTCAGTCATTTTGAAACCATAATAAAAAAAACAAACAACATAAAAAATGAAAAAATAAAAAAACAATAAATTAATTAATTAAATACTAAAAATAAAAAGAACAAACATGCTCAATCTGAGTGAATCAAATACTAAGCCAAAGTCAAGCGATGATTTCAACACGAAAAAGGAGAAAAAGTGTCGAAGAAAACATTAAATAAGGACAAAATAATCCGAGTTCAAAATTTACGCATTTCGCAATTAAGAACAATTTGCCATTTCCCAGGACTGGTTTCCGAGATAGAAGGGCACTTAAATTTTCCATACACGATGCCACAATACTTTCAACATATTTTACTTCTAAAGTAATATTCGAAAAATGCTATAATCGGCTGCTTGCAAATAAAGTGAATACTAAAACTCTTTGTAATTGAAAAATGAATCTTCTTTTTGTCATCTGTCAGTTTACAATATTTATATTCCATAAATATGAATATTTAGAAATAATCACAAAGAATAAAAATTTTGATACGTTGTATATTACAAACATTTTTTGATTGAGTTGCAGACAATAGATAAAATCATTCAAATTGTATTCTTAAAAACGAAAACAAATAAATTTTTAAGTATTCAATATTTGGGTTTTGATATTCTATGGTAATTTATATTATATTTTTTTCTATAGTAAAATTAAAAAATATGATCTTTTTTAAAAATATCTTATAATGTCTATTTATCATATATTTAATTAATTTCTTGACTGGTAAAAAAATTATAAGAAAAAGAAATCATTTATTCCTTTGCAGAGAAAATTTAGGCAAAACTATCTTTTTGAATACTTGCCTAATACGGAAACATTAAAAAAAGAATTTAAGAATATAGAAATTGTACTTAGAGCGACTTCTAAACAGTAAGAATTTCACTGTCAATGGGATGACATCATTGGCGCCAAAAATAAATGTGTGCGGTAAATTTCGCAAAGCTATTGGCTACATTTTACTTTTACTGGCAACCCTTATATTATTGGCAACACAGTAAACAAAGAAAGATCCGGTGAAAAGATTCACGAAAGATGGTGGATTTTTGTTCATGTGAAAATGGTTGACTACATCCATTCTGAATTGTTTTATTTGGGTAAACATTGTTTTAAAAGGAAAATTTTGTCTTAAAACTTTCCAATATCTTTAATCATAAATGGTATTTTCTCTTTTCTTTAAGTCTCATTAATCAGAGAACTTTTGTTTTATAACAAGGAATTGTTCGATTAAAAATAATAATCCACTGTAAAATATATAAACATTACGTGATTTATTAAGAAATTCCCAATTAGAGGAAAGTGACTTTGTTCCGATAAGAATTAATTTCACATTTGTAAATTTATTTTTGATATATTGACATTTTATGTAATTTTTATTAAATAGGTTGTTAAAGTTTGCCTATAAAAATTTAAATGTTTGAATTCATTCACAAAAATTATAATTTTCACCATGATTTAGTTTCTATAAAAATCTAAGTTATGATATTTTTGATGTTGCTCGGGTTTTTGAATTAAAAAAATAAATAAAATAAAAATTAAATAAGTAAATAAACTTTACAAAAATCTTAATCTTGGCGCAGCATGTCCATTTTTGGACCTTGCTCCATAGAACCCAACCATGTTTATCGTTAAAATAAAAAATGGATGCACTGAATTATTGTGTTTATAAATATTTTGTTTTTATACAAAATTGCAGCTGAGTTTTATGTTCGATAAATATAGTATTTTGAAGAGAGCTGTGTACAACGTAGACACAATTATGACTTTCTTCTTTCCTAATGGATTACATATGTTTTATTATATCATTTCAGTACATTATTAAAATGGTGTTTAATTTTATTTTCTAAGTCTACATAATTAAATTTTTTTATTTATATCTATATGAGTGAAAATATGTGGAGTATGATCAGAGCAATAATGAATTGCTAATATAAAATTGGTTTCCAACATTGCTTCCATTCAAAATTTTGTTCTTAAATGTGATATAGCTGTATTGCATAAAAAGAGAAGTGCTTTACAGGAAATACAAATTCCAGATGTCACTTGAATTGAAAATTTTAATTTACATAATAAAAGTAGTTACTCGATAAATTTGAGCTCTGTATAAGTATAATCAAATTCATAAAAATTATAGAATTCATTCTACTTAGACTTGTAAATTAAAATTTGTTGTGGTTAAAAATGCGAGGATATCAAATGAAATAAAGTTTATAACCTATGAGTTTATATTTCTTAATTACAACTTTTTCATTCTTGTAGAGCTTTAAATTTGAAAAGTGGAATAAACACTGCATATTTCTGATCTTTACTGTTTGACTATTTTTCTTTCCATGGTTACTCTAGAAGCCAATGTTATTTATTTGCATATTATAGTAATATATTTGTTCCTAAATAGGGCTTAAATAAAAATTATAACTATAATCTCAATTTAGTCAGGTTCGCTGATAGATAATCTTACAATATTTTTTATTAACGACAAGCATTGAGTGACTAACTCTTCACCACAACAAGACCGAAAACTTCTACTTATTACCCAGCAGGCATCTCTGAATATAGTCACGGAGGCGAGGAGTATTACCTACGCCATACCACCACGAACCCGTTTATACGTTGGGTTTACACGAACCACATTCATACATCACGTCAGAAGAAAGAACAGAGAAAGTGACATCCATGACCGAACCGTGATTCGAACCCGGTACCCACTACTAAGGAGTTAGGTACTAACTATGGCTAACGTACATTTGTCGATAATGTAGGCATATTTTATTTTTGAATTTTCGAAGATAAACATTGGTAGTCCGGTGTAATTGACCCTCGTGTGCAAACAAGGAATGTAAAACCACAGCGTAATCTTACTAAACTTCTAATATAACTAACCACAGTGTCTAAAACTCTGCAGTGGAAAGGCAAATCCTATTTTAGATCAACGCCGCAGCTTTCGGAATTTATAATGCTGATAGGCACTTGACTGCCTGATTAACATTTGAAGTTTTGTATGTGTCGCGTTATGTGCCAGTGAAATTCGTCTGGGTCAGATACCGAGTTTGCTGCTATACCATTCGGATACGACAAAGACACGCCTACTGAAGGAATATTTTAGTATTTCCAAACCATTCATTGTTGAAGATTAGTTATGCAGAACTGCAACATATAGTGTACTGATAAGATATACACACACACGGGTATATTGAAACGTGTGTATTATGAATGCAATTGAATTGTACACAACTTCAGAATATTCTTATTCAGAATCAAATTTGTTCTAGAGTTGGAAGGGATAAGTTTTCCGCACAGCATACCCTTTTCCTTACAATGTTTTTGTAGGTAATCAATTCACTTTTCATTCCCGATTATCATCCGGTTCAAGAAGGACTATTTTTTGTTCCGAACAAGCAGACACAAATATATAATGACTTGATCATCAAAACTCATCTGACTTAATTCATGTGGCTCCCATTTCGAATATTTCCACACCAATCCTATCTTCCAAATAGGATACCAAATAGTTTGGTGAGCTGAATTAAGCTTTCTGTGACAGCGAATGTTGTCAAAACAGGATCTTTCTCTCTATGATTTTATTAACATCGCCATCGATCAATTGATATATATAACTTTCTGGTATAAACCTAATATTATTTATTAAATGTTATATAAAAAATTATTATCAATATTAAAAATAAATTAGTATAAAATATATTGAAAATACGCTTATTATTTTATTTTCCTTGATTTAATTTCATTTTGCTTTGATTTTATGAGATTTCTTTTTCACAAACCTTAATGGGAAGACAATACAACTGCGTTTCACTCATGTACTTCACTTTCATAAACATTCAATGTCTATGAAAATAAAGAATTCTTAACAGATAAAATAAACAATGAACATTCTAAACGGATAAAAATGTCGATTTTCTTATCTGTTTCATCAGAAAATATATATAGCTTTATTAGTTTAGCAATGAATATTCTTCCTTTATATAATATTAGTACCCATATATTTAAATCAAAATTCGTGAAAAATTCCGTACATTTATTTGGCTTATAGTTTCTATCGAGAATTTTTGTAGGAACGGAAAATCAACTTGCTGAAATTAAAACAATCTTTATTTGGACTGATCAGGCTGCTCGATATTGTTTCTTGATTGATATATTACTAAGCAAAGAAGGGGGCAGTGGTTGTGGGGTGCGCGAGATTGCGTGGACTTTTACGCACAAGGGATGAAATGCATTACTTTTTATATATTAATGAACTTAAATAATTAATTGAGTAAATTATTCAACAAATGTTTGGTAGGAATATAAGAATGCACCATTAAGCAAAAGGTGTCACCATTTATTTTCTTGAATTGTTTATTACAGAGCACTTTTCCTCCAGTACACGTGATGTCAAGTCTTTCTTTCATTCATTATCTCAGCATATTTCTGTTGTCCTCAGAGTGGATCAACGAACTGACCCCAACGTTCAGATAATCATTGAATAAAATAATACTCGTTTTTGGAGTAAATATTTCTATTGAGATAAGCCTATTAAAAGAACATAAGCTTGTCTGACGTCCAAACAATTACGTTATATAATAAGATACAATTTAAAATTTAAATTTATTCACGCGCGTTTTGCTCGACTAAATTAGTTGTTTTTGAAATTTTTATGTTTATCATTTATTAGAACATACAAAATCGATAATATACTTGAGCTATAACATATTTCTTCCAAATTTTGAAATCACAATGACTTATAAATTTCCAATTATTATAAATTCCCGAATATATGTCTGAGAATACTCAGAAATGCTTGAAGAAAATTAAAGTAAAGGTCTCAAAAAAAAAAAAATTGATACATTTATGACAAAAATATTGACAAGAAAACATTTCTCTTTAATACGCATTTAATAAATGATAACAATAAATTTTCTGGCTATTTTTTGTTGTTGTCGTGTGCCAACTAGGCTGGCAATATGGGGTGCGCTGCTCCACTTTTTCAACTGAACCATATTTTGGTGTGGAGTCAGACTTCTTCAGAACACACATGCCATAGGGACCCGTTTATAGGGTAGGCAACCATTCACACTTCATTGATACAGGGAAAGGACAAAGACAGGATAGCTAGAGAGAGAAAGTACATCCATGCCCGAACCGGGATTCGAACCCACACCTCCCTATCCGTAGTCAGGGATTCTGACCACTAGACAGGGAGGTCGGCTTCTGGCTATTTAAGAAGGAGATACAACAAACACCACTTCAAAACAGTATGAACCTATTATTACGTTTTTTGTAGACTTGAGATTAATAGAAAGATATTTTTCATAGATACAATGGACCGCCTTTACATTTCGCTAGTGAAGAAACCCAGAAAACACCCAAACATCCCCTTCTGAAAGATGTTGGCAACATCTTATCGTCCGTAATTCCCATGGAATTGGGATCGAACTCCGAACCTTTCACTGCAAGAAATATATTCCACTATTGGGTCATAGATAAAAGTCGAAACAGTCAAATATAGTGTAATAAGCATTTTAATATTTTTTGCTTTCTGGATTATGGAGTGTTATTAATGTATTGGTATATTAGAAACTCAATTACCGATATTCATGCAGAAAATAGTAGCACATTTGCTTTAAGCTGTTTGATAGATGCTGCGTTCGAACTTATAACCTTTCATTTTGAAGAACGACTTTGAATCTTGACCAATTGCCTCCCAATTATTTTTTGACAAAATGAATGAAACCAAAATATTATCAGTATGTTGAAGAAAAAATGCAAAAATTAATTTATATCTGTTCATCAAGCAATCAATAAGAATATTTAAACGGTATTTGGAATTTTAGAAGAAAAATATTTCAAAATAATGAATGAATAAAACTTAAAATACTTCAGCATTAATTCATCATATGACATTATATCAAAATTGCTTGGTTGATTAAGTATTTCGGTACCTGAACTATTATTGGATATGCTGAGCCTGGTTTTTTGGCATTAAAATTCATCGAATTTTACTTTTTAATATATAAAACACTTTTTTTTTTTTTTAAAGCAAAGACAAAAGATAAAACTAGCTGACATAAGGTACTTGCACCAATTTTGGTGGGAACTTGGAAATTTGATTTTTATTAAATGGAAATTCATTGTAAAATACAATGAGAATATAAGAGCATGTTTGTTTGAACACTGCCAATTGAACACAATAGGTTACAGTCAGAAAATAAATGTAGCTTGAGAGCAACATGTATGTTTTATACATAAAGATTCTTAAGAATTTTCTTGATATATGGAGTGAAGTTTTGTTTTCAATGAGATTGTGAATTGTTTACTTCAAATTTATTATTTTATAAACCTAATGTAACTTACCAAAGAATAAAAAGGAATTTTGTAGTGACAAGTTTCGTATCTTTTACTGTATTAAATGTCAGCTATTATTTTGCTAGAAATTTTAGTTGCAATGCCAGTGTTGTATTTACCATCAATAAGCACCTAACTAGGGGTGTTCATAGTGCCATTATTCGCAAACATTTTAAACAATATTTTTAATAAATTTGAATGGCTTATTTCAAAGTATTGTTCAAAAAAAATACAAATTTTCGAATTTAAATGAGAAAATTTGTTTAGTATAAATTTCTGTTTTAATTGTATTTATATATATACACTAATGGCCATTAAAATTGCTACACCAAGAAGGAATGCAAATAACAGAACGATATTTATTGGACACATACATTATAGTGGAAAGAACAAGTGATTAGATTTACAGGAAATTAGGATGTATAGATCTTGAGAAATCAGATAACAGCTTTTCTTAAGTAAAGGTCTGAACTACTCAGGAACTTTATTGAGTGAAGTTCAGCTATATTGTTCCATAAGCTCCCGGGATTGATTTCACATCAGGTACCACGTGGAGGGAAGTTCAAGTTTCGTTGAGCTTCACTCGATTTTCGTTAGATGAGCTCAGGGGTTTGATTTCACATCAGGGACCCAGTGGAGTGGAGTGGAGCTCATATGTCATTGCATGAGCTCACGGGTTTGATTTCACATCAGGGACCCCGTGGAGTGGAACTCAAGTGTCGTTGCATGAGCTCACGGGTTTGATTGCACATCAGTGACCCCGTGGAGTAAAGCTCAAGTGTCGTTGCATGAGCTCACGGGTTTTATTCCACATCAGGGACCCCGTGGAGTGAAGCTCAAGTGTCGGTGCATGAGCTCACGGGTTTGATTTCACATCAGGGACCCGTGGAGTGAAGTAAAGTGTCGTTGCATGAGCTCACGGGTTTGGTTCCACATCAGGGACCCCGCGGAGTCAAGCTCAAGTGTCGTTGCATGAGCTCACGGGTTTGATTCCAGATCAGGGACCCCTTGGAGTGAAGCTCAAGTGTCGTTGCATGAGCTCACGGGTTTGATTCCAGATCAGTGACCCCGTGGAGTGAAGCTCAAATGTCGTTGCATGAGCTCACGGGTTTGATTCCAGATCAGGGACCCAGTGGAGTGAAGCTCAAGTGTCGTTGCATGAGCTCACGGGTTTGATTCCAGATCAGTGACCCCGTGGAGTGAAGCTCAAATGTCGTTGCATGAGCTCACGGGTTTGATTCCAGATCAGGGACCCCGTGGAGTGAAGCTCAAGTGTCGTTGCATGAGCTCACGGGTTTGATTCCAGATCAGTGACCCCGTGGAGTGAAGCTCAAATGTCGTTGCATGAGCTCACGGGTTTGATTCCAGATCAGGGACCCCGTGGAGTGAAGCTCAAGTGTCGTTGCATGAGCTCACGGGTTTGATTCCAGATCAGTGACCCCGTGGAGTGAAGCTCAAATGTCGTTGCATGAGCTCACGGGTTTGATTCCAGATCAGGGACCCAGTGGAGTGAAACTCAAATGTCGTTGGCTGCGCTCACTAATTTGATAACACATCAAGGACATATGAAATGTAGATTATCTAAATGATAAAATTATTAGTTTAAATGTTATTAATTTAGAGTTTTTGAAACTCTTAAAGTTATTGAAATATAGTAAATATACATAAATTGTTGTTTACATGCTCCAGATATGTAAATATAATAGCTAAAGTTTTTTTTTATTTTAAATTCAGTTACTTCTAATTTCCGTAAAACATATTGAAATTACAAATAAAAGTTTAAAAAGTTAAAAATTATATTATTAATAAAACGATCTCTCGATAAAAAACCTTGCTTATAAGCAATAAAATGGAATAGTTACACCGTTTTCAATTTAATAAATTGATCAATTATATTTTACTCAGATACTAAGTAAGAGAAAAGTATCTACAAGAATGATAAAATAATTTAGAAAAAATATGCAAAAATATGCAAAAATAATTTATCTTTGAATAAATTACCAACCATTTTTAACAGCTGAAGTTCATTAAAATATGTAATTAATAAATTATCTTTGATTAGTTGAAAATTTCCATTTATTATTATTAAATTCCCTTATGTTTTAATAATACTTATAAAATATTAAAATTATTATTAAATAATTATAAAAATTTGTATTCCCATTATTGATGATCAAAACACGTCTCCAAAATAAAAATTCAGTTTTAAAAGAAATTTTATCTGTCAATTAGTAATCTTGCTTTTTTCTCTCGCTCTCTCGAAAAGTGTAACACCCATTACATTATTTTCCGAAGCTGAAAAGTAACACTTTTTGTAAGCGAGTTGGAAAAGTCAACATATTTGACTTGGGAACATTTACTTTATATTAATATTCGTATAATTAATTATTAATTTCGAATCAAAATTAAACACCTGTAGATTTTTCTTCCAATAAATTCCTCTTATGTTATTTAATAATTACCAAGAAAAGTGATTATTTAATATATATGAACAATAATACAGAATAAAGGACACACACATCATCTCCAAACATGATTGAAACACATTCTTAAGTTTCTAAATTTAAGGTAAATTAAATAAGTTAAAAATTGAAAATATATATTAGATTGTAAATCTATAAATGGTAATGCAAATCTGAATATTAAAGGTATTAGTTTTTAGACCGGTAAAAATTTGTGAAATAGGCAAAACTCATTTTTATTACAAATAGAGAAGTGCAGATACATAAAACGATCTGAATATTTACTCCATCAGCTACTATCAATAAATGACAACAAATAATGTCGTTGCTAATCCCAGATGATCTATTTCCAATACTAGACCAACTCCAAAAGTCAGGAAATCGGAGAACACAAGGGGCTTTGAGAAAAACTCTTCCAAGTCAAAATTCAAGCATCTCAAGATATGCTCAGGCGATGCCTATTCAGCTTTACATTTTGTGCACAGACTGAAAGTCTTTTGACCCTGCACACATTTGAGGCTCTTTAGGTGACCGCTGGCGTAGCGTGAAATACAAGCTTGAACTGAATTCATGGTACTGTTACTGAGTTACAGATTTTGCAGTCCGTTGAGATTTGGAGCAACCTAGACAAGCTAACGGTAGAAATTATTTCTATTTTACCTAAATACTAAGTATGAGAAAAATATCTGCAAAAGTCATGACAAAACCATTTAGAAAAAAATTTGCCAAAATAGTTGATTTGTGAATAAATTATTAACCACTTATTACAGCAAAAGTTAATAAAAACATAATTAATAAATTCTCTTTGAATGAAATCAGGCGAAATTCCCACTTAAGCAAATGAATTGGTTTATTAGAGATCAAAACAAGTCTTCAAAAAAATTCATTTATAAAAGAAATTTTAATTGCAAATTGAAAATACTGTTTTCCTCAAAGTTTTATACCAATTACATAATTTTTCTAAGCTGAAATTAACACAGTTTGTAAGCGAGTACAAAAACTCAACATAAATAACTTAGGAAAATATTTATTTTTAATTTCGCATCAAAACTAAAAATGAGAAGATTTTTCATTTAATAAATTCCTCTAATATTTGATTTAATAGTCACTCAGAAATGCTTATTTAATATATTTGAACAATTATATAAAATAAAGCACATCACACACAAATCATTTCCAAACATGTTTGAAATACATTCTTAAATTTTTAAATTTAAGGTAAATTAAATAAGCTAAGATTTGTGAAAATATTAGATTTTCAATCTATAAATAATAATGTAAATCTGAATATTAAATATATCAGTTTTGAGAGCGGTAAAAATTTGTGATAAATGCAAAACTTATTTTTAATACAAATAGAAATGCAAATGCATAAAAAGATTTGGATATAAATCATATCAGCTATTATCAATAAAAAACTGCAATGCCAATTATTTCTGAGTGAATTTCGTCAGAAAAAATCTAAAATACGACAAATTTTTAATATCAACCTAGAGATAATAAGAAAGTTACAATTTTTAAATAAAAATCTTTATTCAGTAAGTACTTTAAAAAAATTTCATTTTTAACTCATGTATGGGACTATTTCACCAATAATGCAAAGAATGACAATTACACTATTTAGTTTAACTTAAATAGTTATGAGATAAAATTTAAAATTATAAATTGCAATTGTTTAATAGCTATTTTAACAAATTATAACAAAATTTAATAAATTATTTTTCACTAACTGATATTGAAACATCTAAAAATTTAAATCTTTAAAAAAAACTACAAATTACCTGAAGATTGTTGTAACCATAAAAGAATCATTATTTCACTAAAACTATTATCATTTCCATATTAATCATTTATATCATGATCAGAAATTTCCAATTTCAAATTTTCTAGATTAAGCATTTCATTCAC
The DNA here is from genome assembly GCA_037975125.1 of Latrodectus hesperus. Classification (NCBI taxonomy): domain Eukaryota; kingdom Metazoa; phylum Arthropoda; class Arachnida; order Araneae; family Theridiidae; genus Latrodectus; species Latrodectus hesperus. Next base: position 92,167 of record JAJQOW010000314.1, read on the forward strand.
TTTTTCATTAATGACTATTTTTATTAAAGTTTGGATTTCAATTTTAAATAAATGAGTTTCTCTAAGACAAAAAAATTCAGGGTAAGTTTTTACAGCAAGAATTTGTTTATCGCTTCATGGCCATTTTATACATACCATGATTAATTAATCTGTGCCAATTTAAAGTGTATTCTGTGAAGCACTACAAATATCTAAGCCCAGGTGGGATTCGAAACCACGAACAGTTGAACCGAAGGCAAGACCGCTAACCTTTCGATCATCATCTCTGTCTCTAGTTGTGTATGTACGCAGCAATTTTTTTTTACAATATTAGAACAAGCGGAAATAATTAGTGATTGAAATTGTATTCGAGAACACTAAGTAAAAATGTAATATATAAATAAATAAACAAATTATATATATATATATATATATATATATATATATATATATATATATATATATATATACGTTGCTTTAAGACTCGCTTTTATTTTACAATATAATTGGCTATTCAAACATATTTGATTCTTTTCAGAATAAGAATCTTGGGTTTCAGATAGTTATAAATTTTTAACGTCACATACTTAAGCAAATATATATTCATTTTAAAACATTTTCATTATTTTTCAAATCAATTTTTCATTAAAAAGAATGATATTCAAATCCAATAGTTAATTCTTAACTATACAATGCCTTATATATAATACAATTTTAATTAAAATTTATTGCTTCAACCACGCTTTAATTTAACCTAATTTTTTTTAATTCAACACCATAAAAATTTAGATTGTATCATTCAGATGAATTCCGATTATAAAAAATTAAGCCATTCCATGCTGTCTTTTACGACAAAAGCTCAAAGATATTCAAAACGTTAATTTATAAATATGCATTAACAGCAATCTTACTATTTTCAGGGGAATACCTAAATTTAATGAAAAAAAACATGCAAAATAATTTAAAACTTTTAAATTTGAAACAAAAATAATACTTATATTGCCTTTTAAATTGTATAATAAAATTTTTACTAAATTTCAAAATATAACTTAATATTAAATTTTAAAGTATTTTAAGCTGATTGTAGTTAAGATTATAGTTAAGGGGTTATAGATGAAATATTTAGAGAAATTATCCTTATTGATAGATGCAAACAGCGGAAAAATTATTTTTTTATGTATTTTTAATTCGTTTGAATTTCTATGTTTTGTATTTGTATAAGACATTTAATGAATAATTGATTCAGTGTTTAATGATTAATAAAAACCGTAAATTAATAGACAGCTAAATTATTTCTTAGTCCACATCAAACATCTATATCGAATTGGTGTTAATGACAGGTTCTTAATTTTTATTTTATACAGTTGGCAAAAAAAGTATTAGAACAGTAGTAAATTTTAAGTTATCAAGGTAATAAAATGAAATATTTGTCACATAGTATTTATGTTATGTAATACTTTTACATAATTACTCATGGAGTAAGAAACAAATATTTAAAATCAATAGAATTTAAAAAATTAAAATAAAAGGAGATTTGCATTGCAAAAAAAGTATTAGAACATAGGACTTCAATATTGAATCATACATAAAATAAAATAACTAAAAATTCAAACGTGATACTAATACTTGGTATGTAGTCCTTTAGCTGAAATTACTGCATCCAGACGCCTTTGCATAGATTCCACCAAATCTTTGGTGACGTTTGATGGCATGCTGGTCCAGGCATCTTGCAAAGCTTGCTTTACTTGTTATTGGGAATTTTCTCACTTTTTCATCCAATAGATGCCACAAAATGTTCTATAGGATTCAGGTCTGGGGACTGTGGGGGAGTTACCAATCTTCGGGGAGCATTATATAATAGCCATTCTTTGGGTTTGTTGGCAGTATATTTGGAGTCTTGTCTTAATGAAAAATGAATGTCTTCCCTAAAGCTAATTTCCTTGCGCTATCTTCCAAGTTATCTCGTAACACATCAATATACGACAAAGCTGTCATTTTATTATCAATGAAATGGAGATTTCCAATTCCATTGTAAGCCATACAGCCTTAGACCATGACATTCCCTCCTCTGTGCTTTATAGTTTTCTGTACATTTTGAGCCTGAAAAGCAGCTCCTTTTCTTTTCCAAACTGTGAGCACGTGTTTAGGTTTGAAAATTTCAACTTTACTCTCGTTGGAGAAAATAACGTTTTTCCAGAAATCTAATGGTTTATTTTTATAAATTTTGACAAATTTAGGCGTTCCTTTCCATTGATTTCTGAAATAAAGCACTTTTTCCTTGGCCTTCTTCATTTTATACCAGCATTATGCTTTACATTTTTAACTGTTTGAGGTGTTACAACATTTCCTGAGATTGATTCACTATTTGCGCGCAACATCCTTGCACTTCCTGTCAGATACTGTAGGGCATCTTTAACCATTTGTCGTTTTTCTCTGACAGTTAGCTTGCTTGGTCTCCCTGATCTTGGCCTATTATCCACAACCCCAATTTCTTTTTTCTTTTTTAAAATGTTGTGAATTGCGCAAAGTGAAACATTCAACTTACTGGAAATTTCTCGAAATGTTTTGCCACTATTGTGCAGGTGAAAGATTTGTTCTCTCTTCGCAAGTGAAATCTCTTTTATTTTGGGTGCCATGGCAGGAAAAGTCCACGTAATCTGAATTTCTACAAATTAGCAGCGAATGAGACAAGCGCCCTTGACATTGATACGGTTGAAAGTAACCTTGAAAATTTAATGACGTCACCAGCGTTGTAATTTGCATGTTTCTGCTTCTGTTCTAATACTTTTTTTGCTATCCAAATTTTGTTATTTTTATTTTAATAATATTGTAATTATTTTTAAATTTTATTTTTT